>LPNX010175412.1:264187-410120 GCA_001517045.1 Pseudotsuga menziesii
CGAAAAGGTTTATTAGGGAAATATTGAATAGGTAGACTTCTCATAGAAACCTTGAAGATTTAGGAGACCAATCCCTCTCAGATATCCATCACATATTTGTAGNATACTTATCGTAGAAACCTTGAAGATTTAGAGATCAATCCCTCTCAGATATCCATCACATATTTGTAGAGAGTCATGTTCACTAATCTCAAGAAATGATGAAATTTTACAAACCCCTTGACTTTTCTCNCACTAATCACAAGAAATGACGGAATTTTACAAACCCCTTGACTTTTCTCAGATAGCAGGTAGTCCTCATTACATTACGAATGATGCTATCAAGAAGCTCCCCATATTTCAGGGCAATAATGCCATCACTGGCAAGTCTCACCTTCGAAAGTTTGAAAAGCACTTGGCCAGTTATTGCAATGATGCTGCCCATGACCATGATGATGTCAAAATGACGCTCTTTGCTTTATCCTTGGAAGATGATGCTGAAGAATGGTACTTCGACCTAGATGATGATTCATATAAAACTCTTAGTGAATTCCTAGAGGGTTTTAAGAAGAAATGGGGGGAAAAGAAAGAACCAATACATCTGCTTACTGCCCTCCATAACATAAAGAAGATGGAGAATGAAACCATTGATGAATTTAATACTAAGTTTAGGCATGTGGTTGCAGACCTCCCTAGAGAAATCAAGCCAAGGGATGCCTCCATCCTCATATATTACATCAAATATTTCACTGGTGATTTGAGGTACCAGTTAAGGGACAAAGAGCCGGTCGATCTAAAAACTGCTGAGGAATTGGCCGAGAAAATAGAAAAGAATATGCATTCTTCAGGCAATTTCAACATTCCAGGTTACACTAAGGGAAACACTTCATACAACGAAGAAAAGGGAAAAGCCTTTGAATCAGAAGAAAAGGGATCCTCTAAAGATCCCATGGAAAAGGTAACAGACATGATAAAATACTTGGTTACTAGTCAAAACCAACTTATGACAGATCAGTCTGCACAATTGAATGCTATGCAGAATAGAATAATCACAATGGAAAGAAATAATGGACCTAGGAACTTTCATCCTGGGTAGAATCAGATGTATCAAAAGAAGTTTCCTCAACAACAGCCTAGGATTCCAAACATGTTAGAATCAGCTAACATGGTAGAAGAAGTAATTCCATGGTGTAGACCCTGTGAAGAATTCCACCAATAAAGCACTTGTTATGTTGCAAATCAAGTCATGGAACATGGACTTCCTGAGGTCAGTAGTCAGGAAAAAAATTCAAGCGAGCCTGATCATATATACATGGTAGGGTAGGCCTACCCTTTGTTACCATCTAAACAGTACAAGCCTGAGGATGAAACCATTGCAGAATGTTATAGTGAAACTTATGATGAAAACTGTAATATACATGATGGGACTCCTATGTGTTCTCCATATAATGATGATAGTCTGGAAGGTTTACTACCTTGTGAACTTTTTTCTGAAGAATATGAGTATGAAAATGAGGACAAGTATATCTTGGAGCATGATACAAGTGACGAGGAATCCCTTATCCCCGATAAAGATGTTGATGAGGAGTCCTGGACATTCACGGAAAATCCAGTCTGTGACATGAATAAAGAGGAAAATAATGAACCAGAAACTTTTGATGGTTTTGTTGATTTTTCTATCTATGGCATATCTAAAGGAGAGAGCATGGACCATGTGGCCTTGGGAAACTTTGATATGAAAAAGAAGCATGCAGTCTATCCATATGGTCATTTAGAGTCATATCATGCAGAGCCACACAAAGGTATCAATAATGAAGACATGGAGAAGCAGTGTTGTGAAAAGACAGATGTGATGCAGTTATTAGAATATCAGTCTCAACTATCATCTTCACATATAGAGTTTCCTCATGACTTGGAGCCGCTTGGGGATTATATAGTGAATTATCATCCAGTAAGCCTTGATGATCAGTATGATGGTGTAGTCAATATTCCTCATCATTCCAATTTGTATACACTGTCCAGTCATGGATATAAGCAGCCTGCATAAGCACTTACCAGTTTGGAAGGAAGTTTTATGACATTGTTCATGCCTATGATCTCCCATCAATCCCGCCCATCCTGAATCATCACGCAGGTTTGCATTTTCTAAATAAGATATCCTTACTTTGGCTAGTAACCAAAGACAAGGAATTTTTTTTTATGTTAATAAAATGCTTAGGTGGTTACATTGGATTTATGATTACACTTAACCCTTTTTATGTCATGCTTAGAGTAGGAAAATAAGCTCCTTGAAAGAGGTAATTTACTTTATGCATTTCTACTTAGCTATAATAAAACTTTTCTTCTTTTAGTTAGTTACATTTATTTTGTTTAAATAAATCAGCTTAATGGTTCATTTGGTTTTTTATAAAACTTGTGCTACTGAGGTTTTTCTTGTCAAGTTGAAATGTTTTTACACGGTATATAAACTAGAGATTATGGTGTTCTCATATCCTCTCATTGCCTTAAAGACCATATCGAGCACACGTCCCGCAGTTGGAGCCAGAATGTGACCACCTAAGTTGTACTTAGTGGTTTTTTATCAACTGAGCCTGGTGAACCGGATAGGGTTAACTTGTCCGGACTTCAGAAGACCTGTGGAAGTACTTCTGGGAAGTGCTTGTTGTACTATATCACATGTTCATACCCCATGAGGGAGTTGTAATAAATTCCCTAGCATGATAATGTCTATAAAAGAATTAGTCTCTTAGACTTTATTTGTCAATCTGATCAGCCCAGGGTGTTTTTTCCCTTGGTTATTATTGGTTGTTGAATAAACGACTGATAATTTCTGAGTTTTTCACTCCATACCTCCAAAGTTGGGGTGGTTGGCTTGGCATTTAGGCCTATTGAGGTTATTAGAGTCTATGTGTCAATGTATAAACATGCTAGACATCATTATCGAGTAATATGAACATGTCTAAGTCCCCCTAGGTGTTTTTCAATTTTTCAATTTTTTAGTTTTTTCAGTGTTTTTTATTAAAATTTAATTTTTCCAAAACTTAGGCTATTTTTTAATAGTTTAATTGGAAAAATTGATTTTGTAATAAAAGTGGGCCAAATAATCAGTTTCAGTCATGTAGGTGCTCATTTTCAAGCTAAGAGCACCATGTAAACCCATGGACCCACTGTTTCCTAGTTTTGAGTGATTTTCCATCACTCAGGTCAGAAAGCCCCAAAAATCAATTATTGATTATTTTAATTAATAAATTGATGAATAATGGAGCAAATCCAAAATCATAAATCAGTGGATTCTCATCCGATTTGATTGAAATCAGTCAGATATGAAGCAGATTGACTGGATCTGACAAATCCTTGACTGAAGGAGGTGATCAAATCAGATCCAGAGTTGATCTTCAGCATCCTTTATGGGGATTTTCGCCCTCCCTCTCTCCTCCACATGTTTTTGTCTCATCCGGATGAGTTTTGGTGGATGCTTCAGTCAATAGGTTGAGGTGTCAGTCAGATCAGCCCCCCGATTGACAGTTGCATTCAGTGAGACTTAGATCTGGCTCAACTAGACATAGATCAGGCATTGATGGACTCTCCATCAGCATATTTGGTCTATCTCCTTGGGATAAGCACCCCCCTGGGTTGGATCTCCTTGTTTTTGTATATATCCAGGCACAGCCTCCTCTTCCAAGCTAGTTAGAGTAGGACTGAAGGGATTGCCATTGTAACTTTGTATTTGATCGTCATTTGTGAATAAAGAAGATTTGGAGGCTATACTGTGTAGTGCATGTGTATGTGTGGATTCTCAATGTTATGCTGCTGATGTGGTAGCTGCACTTTCTTGCCAAATTCTATGCTGCTTCTGTGTTCTGGCTTCAAGGATTCGTCTGAATCTAGTAAGGGTGTCAACTAGGAAAGCTATATTGCTTGATCTTGTTTATCCATATGATGTATGCTCAAAAATTTCAGTTATATGCTTAAATAAGGTTATTTCTGCATAATATTTCATTTTTGTTGCTTTATGCATCTATATCCAGATCTTAAGAGGTGTGTGCAGGCTTGTGTTATTTAGTTGCAGGTTCCTTACTGGATGAAGGTGTGGATCTAGATTGAATCCATTCCTATCCAATAAGCTGAAGAATTTGTCCCTCGACACTCCAAAAAGGGCCTCCTTCCAGCTTGCTCCATTCAAGCAACGATCCGACCTTCTCTCCTCTTCTTCTCATTTCTATAAAAAATCAACATTTTTACCGGGTTACTCTATTCGTAGTTTTGGTTTTTCTTAGATATATCATATTAAAAGTAATTCCAACATATATCTATATTATCAAATACTATAGTCTAGATCTTGCAGTTAAAAAGGTTTCATAGGCATTCTAGATCTAGCTTTAGGGAAATCGTCTTTTTGCATGAAAATTTAAAGAAAACTTGTAGATCGCATGCATTAGATTTCCTTTTGCTATTATAAAATTTAATATTCTGCAATATCAGCGCATATCTCATTGGATTCACAAACAGCAATCCAAGATCCCAAGGAAAGCTTGCTTTCCTTGGTTCCTTTTCGCCTGTTTAGCTAGTTTTAAGTTCATTTTTTTTTAGATAAGGTAGGCTGATCCAAAGGTACTCTTAAATTGATTTTGGGTGTATGTTATTATAACATGCTCACTTTATTTTAGCAGGTCTGACAGAAAATAAAGGAAGCTGCTGTCCGAAGTTGCCTCAGGAGCGTTTAAATCCCCCCAGGGGTCTCCCTTTTCACTAAAATCTTAAAATTTTTGCAAAGTTGTAAGATCTTGGTTTCAGGCTGTATAAGGACCAAGAATTTTCTGATATATCAGTTCTCTGATATTGTAACCACTATTAATAAAATTATTTTTTGAATAGGCTCTTTCGAGCCCATTCCCCATCCCCCTTGGGGGGATTTGCGTCGGTGTCCTTTTCGTCACTTTCTGGTTATTTATTTTTTAAAATAGCATTGATCTAATTTTCAGGGTAGTATACTTGATTTTATTATTAATTTCATATTCCACTTTTTTTTTTCAAAGTAATCATAATACGTACCCCACGATTTCCCGATTGACCCAAAAGGGGAAAGAGATTCGTGGTAGGACTAATTAGAAAAGTAGACTTGTGGATATGCATTATTTTTCATCATTTATTTATCAGCAATTATAAAATTAACTCCTCCTCGATTCCCCGATTTAGATCCACTTGGATCGAAAGAGGTTCCTAGAGGGTTTTCTTTTAAACAAGAACACCCAGTTTAAAACTTACTAAAATTGACAAGAATCCAGTGTGTATGCTCTGCACTTGGCTGCGGTTCGTCCAATCAGTCAAGATGTATCAAAAGAAATTGGGTGACTAGTGTAATTAGGACTCACTCTCCCCAACTAACAAACCATCAGGTGAAATTCCAACACCTAGATCAAACCTTTACGGTGGCAAAATACCCAAAGGAAGCGGGAACTTCTAAAAAGTGACCTCAGGGCGCCGATCTCTGTCACACCCTAACGGGTGCGTTACGAACAATAGCCCCATAGACTCCATTTCATCCCACATATTCCTTGCGGGTAGCTGTGAAGGTTTAGTTTTGGACATACTCCAAGTACTCTTGGGTATATCTGGAATCCCCCCTTAGCCTAATTTTTTTCAACTCACACTTCAAACTTAACTTAAAACGTACCAAGAGGAAATGGCAAAACATTCACTCCAAGCACATGCAAGCATATTGTTTCTATTTTTGACTCCATTCTAGGGCACTGGTTATTTTCTTGCTTTACATATATATTGTGTCTCAGCATTGTGCTTTTGTGTGTTCATCTTTGTATTTTTCCATCTTGGATTATCTATAGTTAAATTCCAAACTCCTAAGTAACTCAGTTAGTTTAAACATCACAACACTAAGTAATCATCCTTAGTAACTTAATAGGGTCTACCCCCCTTGGCTCCGTTAGGAGTTGAGCTTAAACGGAGGAGTCAAGAACAAGGTGACAACCTTGACTCGAGACTTGCCCCCAAGGAAACACTGAGTGGCTTGAAGATTTCTACCATGTGACCTAGGTGTGTGAAAGACGGCAACACTTTTTGGCGCCGTTGCCGGGGATAAATATTTTTATTCCCGAGTACGAATTAGGTTAACTTTTTTTTAAACAAGTAAAAAGATAAAAACTTTTGATTGATCTAGTCTTTAAAAAACAAAAAAATTAAAACTCAATCCATCTAGTGACTCCACTGTCTAACATCCCTTCAAGAATTTCTACCTGAAGAAACTGCCGACAATTATTCAACCCTCTCCCTGATCCCGAAAGGTTTACTAGGGAAATATTGAATAGGAAAACTTCTCATAGAAACCTTGAAGATTTAGGAGACCAATCCCTCTCAGATATGCATCACATATTTGTAGAGAGTCATGTTCACTAATCTCAAGAAATGACGGAATTTTACAAACCCTTGACTTTTCTCAGATACCAGGTAGTCCTCATTACTTTCTGAATGATGCTATCAAGAAGTTCCCTATATTTCAGGGAAATAATGCCATCACTGCCAAGTCTCACCTTCAAAAGTTTGAAAAGCACCTGGAGAGTTATTGCAATGATGCTGCCCATGACCATGATGATGTCAAAATGACGCTCTTTGCTTTATCCTTGGAAGATGATGCTGAAGAATGGTACTTCGACCTTGATGATTCATATAAAATTATTAGTGAATTCCTAGAGGGTTTTAAGAAGAAATGGGGGGAAAAGAAAAAACCAAGACATCTGCTTGCTGCCCTCCATAACATAAAGAAGATGGAGAATGAAACCATTGATGAATTTAATACTAAGTTCAGGAGTGTGGTTGTGGACCTCCCTAGAGAAATCAATCCAATGGATGCCTCCATCCTCATATATTACATCGAAGATTTCACCGGTGATTTGAGGTACTAGTTAAGGGACAAAGAGTCGGCCGATCTAAAAACTACTGAGGAATTGGCCAAGAAAATAGAAAATAATATGCATTCTTCAGGCAAATTCAACATTCCAGGTTACACTAAGGGAAACACTTCATACAACAAAGAAAAGGGAACCTCTAAAGATCCCATGGAAAAGGTAATAGACATGATAAAAGACTTGGTTACTAGTCAAAACCAACTTATGACAGATCAGTCTGCACAATTGAATCCTATGCACAATAGAATAATCACAATGGAAAGAAATAATGGACCTAGGAACTTTCAGCCTAGGCAGAATCAGATGTATCAAAATAAGTTTTGCTCAACAAGAGCCTAGGATTCCAAACATGTTAGACTCAGCTAACATGGTAGAATAAGTAATTCCATGGTGTAGACCATGTGAACAATTCCACCAATAAAGCACTTGTTATGTTGCAAATCAAGTCATGGAACATGGAATTCCTGAGGTCAGTAGTCAGGAAACAAATTCAAGTGAGCCTCATCATATATACATGGTAGGCTAGGCCTACCCTTTGTTACCATCTAAATAGTACAAGCCTAAGGATGAAACCATTGTAGAATCGTATAGTGAAACTTATGATGAAAACTATAATATACATGATGGGACTCCTATGTGTTCTCCATATAATGATGATAGTCTGGAAGGTTTACTACCTTGTGACCTTTTCTATGAAGAAGATGAGTATGAAAATGAGGAAAAGTATAGCTTGGAGCATGATACAAGTGACGAGGACTCCCTTATCCCCGATAAAGATGTTGATGAGGAGTCCTGGACATTCATGGAAAATCCAGTCTGTGACATGAATAAAGAGGAAAATAATGAACCAGAAACTTTTGATCGTTTTGTTGATTTTTCTGTCTATAGCATATCTAAAGGAGAGAGCATGGACCATGTGGCCTTGGGAAACTTTGATATGAAAAAGAAGCATGCAGTATATCCATATGATCATTCAGAGTCATATCATGCAGAGCCACACAAAGGTATCAATAATGAAGACATGGAGAAGCAGTGTTGTGAAAAGACATATGTGATGTAGTTATTAGAATATCAGTCTCAACTATCATCTTCACATATAGAGTTTCCTCATGACTTGGAGCCGCTTGGGGCTTATATAGTGAATTATCATCCGGTAAGCCTTGATTATCAGTATGATGGTGTAGTCAATCTGCCTCATCATTCCGATTTGTACATCAACCCTATCCAGTCATGGATAGAAGCAGCCTGCGTAAGCACTTACCAGTTTGGAAGGAAGTTTTATGACATTGTTCATGCCTATGATCTCCCATCCATCCCGCCCATCCTGAATCATCACGTAGGTTTGCATTTTCTGAATAAGGTATCCTTACTTTGGCTGGTAACCAAAGACAAGGAATTTTTTTTTTATGTTAATAAAATGCTTAGGTGGTTACATTGGATTTATGATTACACTTAACCCTTTTTATATCATGCTTAGAGTAGGAAAATAACATCCTTGAAAGAGGGCATTTACTTTATGCATTTCTACTTAGCTATAATAAAACTTTGCTTCTTTTAGTTAGTTACATTTATTTTGTTTAAATAAATCAGCTTAATGGTTCATTTGGTTTTTTATAAAACTTGTAATACTGAGGTTTTTCTTGTCAAGTTGAGATGTTTTTACAGGGTATATAAACCAGAGATTATGGTGCTCTCGTATCCTCTCCTTGCCTTAAATACCATATCGAGCACACGTCCCATAGTTGGAGCCAGAATGTTACCACCTAAGTTGTACTTAGTGGTTTTTTATCAAGTGAGCCTGGTGAACCAGATAGGGTTAACTTGTTCGGACTTCAGAAGACTTATGGAAGTACTTCTGGGAAGTTCTTGTTGTACTATATCACATGTTCATACCCCATAGGGGAGTTGTAATAGATGTTCTAGCATGATAGTATCTGTAAAAGACTCAGTCTCTTATACTTTATTTGTCAATCCGATAAGCCCAGGGTGTTTTTTGCCTTGGTTATTATTGGTTGTTGAATAAATGACTGATAATTTCTAAGTTTTTCACTCCATACCTCCAAAGTTGGGGTGGTCGGCTTGGCATTTAGGCCTATTGAGGTTATTAGAGTCTATGTGTCAATGTATAAACATGCTAGACATCATTATTGAGTCATATGAACATGTCTAAGTCCCCCTAGGTGTTTTTCAATTTTTCAATTTTTTAGTTTTTTCAGTGCTTTTTATTAAAATTTAATTTTTCCAAAACATAGGCTATTTTTTAATAGTTTAATTGGAAAAATTGATTTTGTAATAAAAGTGGGCCAAATAATCAGTTTCAGTCATATAGGTGCTCATTTTCAAGCTAAGAGCACCATGTAAACCCATGGACCCACTATTTCCTAGTTTTGAGTGATTTTCCATCACTCAGGTCAGAAAGCCCCAAAAATCAATTATTGATTATTTTAATCAATAAATTGATGAATAATGGAGCAAATCCAAAATCATAAATCAATGGATTCTCAGCCGATTTGATTGAAATCATTCAGATCTGAAGCAGATTGACTGGATCTGACAAATCCTTGACTGAAGGAGGTGATCAAATCAGATCCAGAGTTGATCTTCAGCATCCTTTATGGGGAATTTCCCCCTCCCTTTCTCCTCCACACGTTTTTGGCTCATCTGGATGAGTTTTGGTGGATGCTTTAGTCAACAGGTTGAGGTGTCAGTCAGATCAGCCCCCCGATTAATAGTTGCACTCAGTGAGACTCAGATCTAGCTCAAATAGACATACATCAGGCATTTATGGACTCTCCATCAGCATATTTGGTCTATCACCTTGGGATTTGCACCCCCGCTGGGATAGATCTCCTTATTTTTGTATATATCCAGGCACAGCCTCCTCTTCCAAGCTAGTTAGAGATGGACTGAAGGGATTGCCATTGTAACTCTGTATTTGATCATCATTTGTGAATAAAGAAGCTTTGGAGGCTATACTATGTAGTGCATGTGTATGTGTGGATTCTCAGTGTTATGTTGCTGATGTGGTAGCTGCAATTTCTTGCCAAATTCTATGCTGCTTCTCTGTTCTGGCTTCAAGGATTCGGCTGAATCTAGTAAGGGTGTCAACTAGGAAAGCTAGATTGCTTGATCTTGTTTATCCATATGATATATGCTCAAAAATTTCAGTTATATGCTTAAATAAGGTTATTTCTGCATAATCTTTCATTTTTGTTGCTTTATGCATCTATAGCCAGATCTCACGAGGTGTGTGCAGGCTTGTGTTATTTAGTTGTAGGTTCCTGACTGGATGAAGGTGTGGATCTAGATTGACTCCATTCCTATCCAATAATATCAATACTCTGTCCCTCAACACTGCACAAAAGGGCCTCCTTCCAACTTGCTCCATTCAAGCAACGATCCGACCTTCTCTCCTCTTTTTCTCATTTCTATAAAAAATCAACATTTTTACTCGGTTACTCTGTTCGTAGTTTTGATTTTGCTTAGATACATCATATTAAAAGTAATTCCAACATAGATCTATCTTATCAAATCCTATAGTCTATATCTTGCAGTTAAAAAGGTTTCATAAGCATTCTACATCTAGCTTTAGGGAAATCGTCTTTTTGCATGAAAATTTAAAGAAAACTTGTAGATCGCATGCATTAGATTTACTTTTTCTATTATAAAATTTAATATTCTGCAATATCAGTGCATATTTCATTGGCTGCACAAACAGAAAGCCAATATCCCAAGGAAAGCTTGCTTTCCTTGGTTCCTTTTCGCTTGTTTAGCTAGTTTTAACTTCATTTTTTTATAGATAAGGTAGGCTGATCCAAAGGTACTCTTAAAGTGATTTTGGGCATATTTTATTCTAGCATGCTTGCTCTCTTTTAGTAGGTCTGATAGAAAATAAAGGAAGCTTATGTCCAAAGTGGCCTCATGAGCGTTCAAATCCCCCCAGGGGTTTCCCTTTTCACTAAAATCTTAAAATTTTTGCAAAGTTGTAAGATCTTGGTTTCAGCCTATGTAAGGACCAATAATTTTCTTATATATAAGTTCTCTGATATTGTAACCACTCTTAATAAAATTATTTTTCGAATAGGCTCTTTCGAGCCCATTCCCCATCCCCCCTGGGGGGATTTGCGTCAGTGTCCTTTTCGTCGCTTTTTGCTTATTTATTTTTTAAAATAGAATTGATCTAATTTTCAGGGTAGTATACTTGATTTTATTATTAATTTCATATTCCACTTTTTGTTTTCCAAAGTAATCATAATACTTACCCCACGATTTCCCGATTGACCCAAAAGGGGAAAGAGATTCGTGGTAGGACTAATTAGAAAACTAGAATTGTGGATCTACTTTATTTTTCATCATTTATTTATCAGCAATTATAAAATTAACCCCTCCTCGATTCCCCAATTGAGATCCACTTGGATCAGAAGAGGTTCCTGGAGGGTTTTCTTTTAAACAAGAACACCCAGTTTAAATTTTACTAAAATTGACAAGAGTCCAGTGTGTATTCTCTGCACTTGGCTGCGGTTTGTTTGATCAGTCAAGATGTATCAAAATCACTTGGGTGACTAGTATAATTAGGACTCACTCTCCCCAACGGACAAACCATCAGGTGAAATTCCAACACCTAGATCAAACCTTTACGGTGGAAAAATACCCAAAGGAAGCAGGAACTTCTGAAAAGTGACCTCGGGGTGCCGATCTCTGTCACACCCTAATGGGTGCATTACAAAAAATATCCCCAGAGACTCCATTTCATCCCACATACTCCTTGCGGGTAGCTGTGAAGGTTTAGTTTTAGACATACTCCAAGTACTCTTGGGTATATCTGGAGTCCCCCCTTAGCCTAATTTTAATCAACTCACACTTCAAACTTAACTTAAATCGTACCAACAGGCAATCAAAAAACATTCACTCCAAGCACATGCAAGCATATTTTTTCTATTTTTGACTCCATTCTAAAGCACTGGTTATTTTCTTGCTTTACATATATATTGTGTCTCAGCATTGTGCTTTTGTGTGTTCATCTTTGTATCTTGCCATCTTGGATTATCTATAGTTAAATTCGAAACTCCTAAGTAACTCAGTTAGTTTAAACATCAAAACACTAAGTAATCATTCATAGTAACTTAATAGGATCTACCCCCCTTGGCTCCGTTAGGATTTGATCCTAAACGGAGGAGTCAAGAACAAGGTGACAACCTTGACTTGAGACTTGCCCCCAAGGACACACCGAGTGGCTTGAAGATTTCTGCCACGTGACCTAGGTGTGTGAAAGGCAGAAACAGGTCCCCATTTTTATCTTTTCTGTGCGCACTTATGATCCGCTTGGTAACTGACAAATCTTTCCAGGTCTGGGCCTTTGTTGTCATTGGTTTTGCCTTTTTTCCGCTTGTTCTCTTTGGGATCCTGTTGGTTTTGGTTTGATGTTTGCTAACACTGCCTAGCTCCCTTCTGCCACTTGTCTCCCAGCTATGCCTTTGCACAGTAATTATTTGTAAAAGTTTCTTGAATCCTTCTGCAATTAAACAACATCTATCATTCATTGGGACTATATTTTCAATAAAAACAAACTACATCTACCCAAACGAGTAATCATCAAGAGAGACCGTGTACTGCATTCCTGCTTTGAAAACCTTAACAGGTGCCACACCACTATCTCGTCCACACATAGGTTTAAAAAACTCACCAATGGTGGGAAAAGAAAACTCATCGGTGGCTTAAAACACTAAACATTGGTCGGGTAGTCTCATTTATAGCCGCATAAGTGGGTCTTAACAGGTGACGGGCACCGCGAGACCGTTAAGCCTATTAGAATCGGAAGAGTTATGACCTAAAATGTGGGTGAAAAAGCTTCCAATCGGCAATTGGAAAGACATTGACATTGGAAGACAAGTGCTTTGCATGGCCGCAAGGCCGAAAGAAGAAAGGCTACAGACACGCGACTAAAAACTGACACGCATCGGTGGGAGGAGAACTTACATTTCGGGTACCTAGCTGCTTTGGGAGCCGCAACGGTGGAAGACAAACAGACAGCAGTCTCTGATCAAAACACACTCTAACGCCAGATCAATAAAAGTACTAAGTCTTCGGAACAACTTTAAAATTTAACAATGGTCAAAACCTGTTTCAACTCTGAAACATCGGATTTACAAAGAACAATTGATCCAATTCATCTTCGACTAGCAAAAACAAACTCCAAAATCCGCGACCCACAGCAATTTCTGAAAACAGGAAGAGAGTCAATCTTCAAAATAATTCGACATTAAAGCATGACCAAAAGAGGTCAAGGGTCCAAACGATTCAAAGCAACATTAGAATCATGAGGGGGTCCAAAATTTGAAAATTTTTAGAAAAACGGTTGCAGCTGCAACAATTGGCGATTACCTGGGGAACCTAGATCTCTGGACGATTCTTCCTTGAGTGATAGATTGTTTAACATCAACGAACCTATTGAATTCTTCCAGATATCTGGATTTCTCAAATGGAAAATGTATGTACCTTAAATCATTGATGATAGTCTGATTTGGGAGAGTGGAAACCAGGATTTTTCAAGTCAAGATAACTCTTTTCGAGGCCGAAAGATGAATTTCATTGTTACCTCTATCTTTAGGTAGCTTCCAGCTTGGACACCACAGGATTGTAGCATATGGTAAATAGAAATATTCATTTGTTTCTCATTCCCATGCCATTCTAGCACTTTTCGTGCTTTTGGACTTTTGTCCTTTTCATATGAGTCCTCCTGCATGCCTTTCTTTCTGAATTTTAATTCAGGCTCCTCTATCCCAAGTGTCCTTTTGTGTGAGAGGTGTATTCATGTTTCAGCTCACGGACAGAGAGGAACTTTCAGCGATTTAGTACTTATATGGTTCTGCATTTGTTTTGATATATAATGCTTTCATAGGAGTTTGTTGACTCTTATCTTCCTTTTGGCATTCATTTCTTGGCATGGGATCATTTGTATCTAATATACTATTTTACCTTGCTTCTTTCCATGGGCCCTTTTATATCATTTCCTAGGACATTTTAAATGTGATATGGATGGAGCCTCAAAATAGTATGCTAGACCTTTTGATTCTAGTTTATGTCACAAGGGTTAAGCAGGACTTCAATGCGTACATAGCTGTTTGAGAAAACTGATAAAATGGAAGAAGTTCTTTTAGATAAACAATAATACACAGTCTTATACCCAAGACGTTTAGTCAGTCCAAAATTCTGATGTTCCCCATGCAACCGCGGGTTTGCCTCCTTTATTGAAATCAGTAGAATTTAAACTAAAACAAGACTGAAATTCATGACTCAAAAAGACGACCAATCTAGATTATTTATATACAAAATAGAAGAACACAAACAAAACTCAGAAAAAATAAGGTTTGAGAACTAAGCTACTTATTGGCAAGTTCTCTTTCCACCCTTGTAAATCTTGCAACCTATAAGTTGAAGGGCCAAGCTTTGCCGCAATTTGGAAAGGACCTACCCACAACTACTAGAATTTGGTGTGTTTTTCTTTCTCGTCATGGGGGTGGTCCCACTTGAGAACCAAATCTCCTACTTCAAAGTCTTTTGTTCCTGCCTTGTGTTTATCAAACCATCTTTTTATTACCTCCTGTTGTTGCTTAAATCACTCTCTGGATTTAGATCGAGACTCTTCTGCCTTCAGGAGACTATATATCCTCATTTGTAAGACTTCATTATTCGATCCCCTAGATTCTTGAGCTATTATGGAAGAGGGTAGCATGATATTAGGGGGAAGAATGGCCTCTTTACCATACATAAGGGTATACGGAGACACTCCTATCGAAGACTTGGGGGTGACTCTATCAGCCCAAAGGGAATTTGGTAGCGCTGAGTGCCAACTCCTCTGGTTTTCTATCATAGTATTCTTTAAAATTCTAATCAGATTCTTGTTAGTAGATTCAGCCAAGCCATTTCCCTGTGGATAGTAATTGGCAGAGTAATGCAATTTTATTCATTTCTCATGAGCAAAAGCAGTTAACTTAATCGATGAAAAGTAAGTATCATTATCAAAGACTAAAGAAATTGGAACTCCAAACCTAGTCATAATATGGTCTTGCAGGAAGTTTATGACCACGTCCTCATTTATTTTGCGCAGCGGGATGGCTTCGACCCAGCTAGTGAAGTAATCGGTTGCGGTCATAATGTACTTGTGTTGTAGGGAAGAGTTCGTCTTTATCTCCCCAATAATATCCAACCCCCATTGCTCGAATGGCTCCGTGATCATCACAGGCTTCAATGGTACAGCTACTTTAGACTGTCTTTCGCTACACCCTTGACAAATGTCGCACTTCCTGACATGGGTGTGGGCATATTTGAAAAGCATGGGCCAATAGTATCCGGCTCTGAGAATTTTGTGATCTATAGTATTTCCTGAAAAATGTCCCCTAGCAGGCCCATCATGCAAGTCTGTCATTACCTTCTTCACATCTTCTTTTTCTAAGAATCTAAGAAGAACTCCATCGTAATTTTTTCTGAATAATATTCCTTCAATAATTTGATAGGAGGTTGATTTAAGACGCAACGCTCTTCTTTGCTTAGAATTGCAATGTTCTGGAAACAATACTGTCTGAAGATAATGCACAAGATATCGATAACAAGATTCAGGGGCTGTGAACAGAGGACACACATCCATCAAATGTAATTCAACTTCGTCTTCCCAGGCTTGTTCTTCATTGTTTCCATTTTCAGTCATTAGTCTGCACAACCCTTTCCCTTTAACTATAGAAGCTGGCTTGAACTTGAGGTCATACTCTTGAAGAGATGTCACCCAATTACCCCTTCTTTCTCCTAACTCCTTCTGTACAAAAAGAGACCTCACAGCTGGGTATGGGACAAACACCTTGGTTTGATTTTTTAGTATGTAGGGCCTAAATTGTTTCACTGCTTTAAACAATGTGTAAGATTTTTTATCAATAGCCAGGTAATTTAATTCGGCCCATTCTATACCAGTGCTCATGAAAGATATGGGGAATTCATCTCCCCCATCTTCCTTCTGAGTAAGCACAGCTGCTAGTGAATCATCAGATGCAAAAGTGTACAGAATAAAATCTTTATCGAAATCTGGGCTTTTGGGGGAGGGTGCGTGCACAACAATGGTTTTAATCTTGCTAAATGCATTCTTTTCAACATCAGTCCACTTGAATTGTACACTTTGCTTCACTATTTGCTGCAGAGGTTTGACAATTTGAGCAAAATCTGGCACAAACCTTTGCATGAAGTTTATTGTCCCCATAAACGATTGCATGCCCTTCTTATTATGGGGTAGGGGAATCTGTTCGATGGCTCTGATCCTTTCTAGGTCTATGGAGATTCCATTCTTTGAAACTACGTGACCCAACAACTTACCCTCCGTAACAGCGAACACACACTTCTTGGGATTGAGTGAGATACCATATTTCCGACAGCGTTCAAAAATATGCTTTAGATGAAACGCGTGTTCTTCTCTCCTCTTTGAGAATATTGTAATATCATCGAGGTATACTACAGCACTACGACCAATCAAACCATGGAAATCTATGTCCATAGACCTCTGGAACGTAGCTCCAATGTTTATAAGCCTAAAGGGCATCCTTCAGTAAGCGAAGGTTCCCCACCTGGTCCTGAATGTTGTCTTCAATCTGTCTTCTTCGACTACTAATATTTGATTGTAGCCTGAGAATATGTCTAATAAAGAAAATAGTTCAGAACCTAAGACCATTTGTAGTAGTTTCTCCATAGGTGGAACAGGATAATTGTCTTTTTTCGAAGAGCGATTTAAATTTCTGAAATACACACATAGCCTGATTTCTCCAGATTTTTTTCTTACTGGTACTGGATTTGAGACCCATTCAGAGTGTCTGACCTTAAAAATGATTCTAGCATCCAATAATTTTTTAACTTCACTCTGGATCAGAGGTTCCAATTTTGGGTGCATTTTCCTTAAAGGTTGCTGATAAGGTTTGACTCCAGATTTGATGGGGATAACATGTTGGATGATACTGGTGTCATATGTCTTCAGATCTTCGTATGTCCAGGAGAAAAAATCTTTATATTGATTAAAAATACTGATGAACTTATCTCTTTCTACTAGTGAACATAATTTTCCAAGATTCACATATTTGGGCTTTGTCTCAGTCCCTAAATTTATCAATTCGAACTGTAGAGATGAGCTGTGAGTCTTCACGTTTGCTGGTCTTCTAAATTTTTCATTTAAATCAAACATCCTCTCTAAGGTTTTGACTCCTTTAGGGATGAAATTATCAAATTTCAGCTTGGCCTGATGTTCTTCATCATCAATAATCGCCCCTTTAAATACCTCGTCATTCGTTAAGAATTCTATAATCTGTTGATCGTCGTTGAACACTCGTAGGTTGGTAATCATGTCTGGAACTGAGGGCCTGAAAAGCAATTCAATGGAGCACTGATTATTAGTACTCACAAGCCTAGCGGTTGATGTGGCCAACAAGTCAGCTGATGCATTCTTAAGTCTTGGAATTGATATAATATTGAATGCATTAAAACATTTGAGTAAATCCCATACCTCATTTTGATAAGCTTTTAAGTGAGGAGAAATACAATGTATTTGATTCCGAATTTGTTTTACAATTATTTCAGAATCACCAAAAACTTTCATATTATTTGCCTTTAATTTGATTGTGTAGAAGGAGCAAGTCGACATAAGTTGACTTGGAGGAATACCGACTTAGTAATCCGACTAAGTCGATGGGCCAACTAGTTGATCAGCCGACTAAGTCGGTCGGCTGAGTAAACTAAAAGATTAGTCGACTTAACTAACAGTTGTGTCGGTTCACTGAACCGACAGGTAGTTATTTTTTGTAACTATTTGTAATTGGTATATATTAGGTTGTTGAGCCAAGAAAGAACTCAGTTCAGTTCTGTGCCTTGTATGAACTCATTACATTAATATAATCTGTTTTCCTATCTGTTCTTGTCTCTTGTCTCTTATTTATGGTTATGTTTTAGTATGTATTATTGGTAACCTTATGTGATCTATGAGATTAAAACATTGGTTCCGTTGCCGGTAGTACATGTCTAAGATATATGCTCACATATGATACTAGAGCAGGAGATCAAGGACTGGTGGGACCGTAAAGTTGCGAACTATTTGCAAAATTACGCAAGACGTAACAGATTAACAGTCGCTGAAGCTAGAGCCAGATTTTTCACCGAGACACATGAAAAATTTGTCGAGTCTGTACCACAACTATTGAAATAGCTTCTGGATGAGAAGAATGGATGCGACTAAAGAATAGCAGTTGCTAGATAAACTATTCTGAGGAGGACGGACAAATCTGTCGGAGTGGTTTGAGAAAATCGTCGATGACTTCTGTGAAGAGCAAGCAGTTGAAGACCAAACGTCGGTAGAAATTGTTAAAGCGAAATTTTACACAGATTTCACTGAACAATTCTTGTGCTCCCTGCCGACCTTGCTGTTCAAATTCTTGATAGAGAACGGAGCAGGCCACATCGTCAAACCTAGACCACCCCTATGCGAACAGCCACCAAACACCAACTGGGCGGAAAAGCAGAGGAAGTGGGAGAAATTTATTGCAGAAAGGGAGTGGGAATACTTCCTGAGCAAGTGACTCGAACTATAGGGGCTTTCTAAAAGCGTCGGGTAGGCTATGGGGGGGTAGTTGGTCATGTGTCGAAGGTAGAGTATAGTGGATCCTAGTTGACCTAAAGCGGATAGCTGTCACCAGTGATGAAAATTCGACCGTAGAGGACCTGAAGACAATAGTACAGTACAAAATTATGTCGGACATTCAGAAACAAGAAAGGGACGAAAGACAGTAGAGAAGGGAATCCAGACGCGAAAGAGCCGAAGGGCTGAGCAGAGAACAAAACCCTAGGGAGACCGACTATGAAGAGAATCCGCTAGCGTCGAGTCATGACCGACAGGAAGAGGGCGTCGAACAAAAGGTGTCCCCTACGGAGGAATAAGTGTGGATAGAGCAGCCAGAATCTCTCCAATTAAGAGCTCCCGATGACGGAATAACCCTTTCCCCGACAACTCTGTATACTAGAATACAGAATATTGTTGAAGAAGACCTCCGACTACGAGCTGGTGACATTACTATCTGGAGCCGACTAGGTGACGAACCATACCTGGGATGACATCTTGTCATACGCCGCCCGGTCGAAGGGAACTGGGTGACCTTTCAAACGGCACCATCCTTCCGGAGTATCCACTTTCTCTTACCGACACATGGAGGAGCAACCCCCCCCCCCCGCCAAGTACAGCTTTTGAAGGAATAGAACACGCAGACCTGCGCACACAATATTTCAGTGGACCATCAACAGTAGAAATCCACAACAACCCACTGTATGACGTAGACGAATCGACCACTGACGGAGGTACCGGTTTCGTCGACCAAAATTCTGTAGGAGCGACTTCATCAACAATCCCACCACTTTCACCACCACCCACACCTCCGACCCTGCTGACTTCTGAGAGCAGTGAAAGTGACTCAGACATGGGTCATGGAACCGCTCACATTCCTCTCTGCGAGGGGGATGAAGAACCCATATGACATTGGTTCGTCTGTGAGTCCATCTAGGATGCAAACCAGGTGAAGGATGAAGACCGACAGATGGCTCAGTTCACAGGAGCCTTACGAAAAAGGGCCCTGACTTGGTACATGAACTTTTCAGAAAGGAAACCCAGAGCATCGAAAGCTGAGATTAAAGCACAGTTCTTATCCTTTTTCAAGACCCCAGACGCTAAGCACCTGGCCGCCAAAAAGCTCAAGACAACGCAGCAAAATCCAGGGGAGACTGTCGAGGATTACGACAAATGCTGGAAGGACCTGTTGAGTCAATTATATTATGTTATTGATGAGCAATTACTAATTCAATGGTTCCTTGCAGGCTTATCACAAAAAGTTCACCGACACATCAGTCTGGAAACATTCAAGACATATGAAGATGCACTGACCAAAGCTTTGTAGGTGGAAATGGACGAAGATATACCTGCCTATCCAACGGACCACAGGATAGAAGAAAAGCTGGAAAGTGTGCAGAAGTCCTTGAAATAACTGTCCCTCAAAAATCAAGAAATATGGTGTACTAAATGTTCGACGGCCGGACACACGAAAGATACTTGTCGACATGACTACAGCTAACAAGACATCCGATTTGTGCAAACTAAAGTATTTTGTGATATTTGCCAGGAGGCCGGAGACCATTCTACGAAAGAATGTGCATTTAACATGAAGAATGCAAAATCTTCCTGGTGCGCCATCTGTGAGACAAAAAGTCACAATACGGCCGACTGTCAACTAAACCTGAAAAACATACAAAATTATCAGGTGGTCTACCAGACGAATGCAGTGGCACAGAGCAATGAGCAAAATAATACTAATGACCAGAATGGGAAATGATATGATGGTCGACGATATGAGCGTCAGTACGACAATCGACGACAAGGGTTTGGAGGAAGAGGTCGATTCATCGGGAATCACGACATACGACCGCGTTGATCTAGCCAGTGCTTCATCTGCTATAAAGAAGGACACAGATGTGCAGACTGTCCTTACAAGGACAGAACTGACCTTAAATTCTATATGCATTGTGGGGTATGGGATCACTCTCTGGAGGATTGTCCTACCATGTTAGAAAAAATCAATAATAAGAAGAATGTTAATGTCTTGTCTTGTGTACAAAAGCATGATATATTAACCACTAAGAATCTGCATATTGTCACTCGCCAAGGCACAAAAACAGGACCTGATAACCCCCAAATTAGTAAAATTAAAAACACAAATGGTTATCCGGATCCTCTGAAGGAAAAACAAACTTATCAGGAAGCAACACACATATTTCAAGACATTGCACAACAAGAAGACATTATTACTAGTCGACTTAGCACAACACAGCAATTAACTCATCTCATCCAAACCGACAACTCTGTAGCCCGGTTCATTGATTTATTACACGAAATAAAAAACACTAACTTTGGAAAACAAACTAAGAACATTTTTAGCCTCAATCAAAAAGACAAAAATGATGTCGACCCACTTGTCGACCTGGAAATCGAAGGTTATCACGTCCGACAAGTGGTGCTCGATTTCGGGTCTTAGGTAAACATCATGACCAGGGATACATGGGAAAAGATGGGCCAACCTCGACTCTATGAGTTAGGCATTTACCTAAAACTCGTCGATCAAGGCCTCATTGAACCCATTGGGGTTTGGAAAGATGTCGACATGACCATTAAAGGAATCTCGACTAAGGTTGATTTTGAAATCATCGACCCAAAAGAAGGATCTAGCTCCTTCCCAGTGCTAGTTGGTCGACCTTGGGGACGAAAGATGAAAGCCTCCATATCCTTAGACAAAGAATGAATTAAGTTAAAAGGAAATGGTCAAAAAGTCATAGTACCCATTAATCCTTCCCAAGGAGCACGTTGGACCAAACCGATTGATGAGGAATTCGATCTCAGACAGCTTTACCAGATCCATAATAATACGGACTATACCGAGCCAAACATTTATGGGGAGCTTCATTTAGGTAACCAAGACTCAATTGGTTACAATTCAGATGCCGAATTATATGACTGGGAGATGGAAAATTATGAAACACAAGCAAGAGGGTGCTGGACTATACAAAAAGTACAGAAAAAACCCACCTGACAGTGCTTCACTGTATCAATTATCCCCAAAGTCTTTGAAAACAAAATCAGGGAACGACCTACATTACAGCCGACCAACTTACATAATACCCAACTACCCAGGTATAAAGAAAGAGAATCCCTAATAATGCATCTTCAACAAGTATCTAAAAATATTGGAGAACATGGCAGACTTCAAAGCTTAGTGGAAACATTTACAGGTCAAGCAGGTAGATGGTGGAACACCCATCAGACAAAATTGCAGACCTGGACAACTGCTTCAACTTTCTTTGTCGAATGATTTGGTGGGAAAAATTTAACCCAGGACACTCAAATCCCTATCTTTGTCCAAGGCCAAGACCCAGAAGAACACATCAAGCTTTGTGAAAAGGAGTGGAGACGGCTTGGACACAAAGATGAGCGAGCCTGGACACATTTGTTCCCTTCAACCCTAGTCGACTTGCCTACTAAATGGTATAAGATGGAGGAAGCTAGAGGAGAAACCTTCTTTTGGAATGAAATTAAAGAAAATTTTATTAAGGACTTTCAGTTCATACCTCAAAACAAAAAATTGGCTGGCACAGCACACCAAATCAAACAGTTTCTTCAACCAATAGGAAAACAACCCATCCAAGACCATCGACAAATCAGGGACTGTAACAAGATACAAGCTGAATCAAAATCACAGTCGACACGTTTACACCTAGAAAATGAACACACAGAAGGTAAGAGCTTTAGATGGAAGACCGAACACATTGAAACAACCAAACTGATCTACTCAATCCTGAAAGTCGAGACCACTGACAAACCAGACATAGATAGAATGACTACAGCCGACTTTTCGGCTACATTCTCATAGTTTAAAGAAGGAATTCGACCAATCAATGAAGCTAAAGCACCAGAGTGGATGGATGCCAAAGTGAAAACTAAGGAGGTTGACATTTCAAATGACGACCGTCCAAAAATAGCTAAGATTGGGGACTACTGGAACGAACACCAAACCACCGAAATCATAAACTTACTTAAAGAATTCCAAGATGTCTTTGTAAGGGACTACAAAGACTTAAAAGGGTTAGTACAAGAAATGGGAGAAATGAAAATAGATACTAAACCTGATGTCCGACCTGTCAAGAAATGACCTTACAAACTAGCTCATAAGTATAAGGAGATAGTTAAGAAGGAAATAGACAACATGTTAGCATCGGGAATTATTTACCCCATCGACCAGTCGGAATGGGCAAGTCCCATGGTCATACAGCCCAAGAAACATGATCCGACCAGATTAAGAATTTGTGTCGACTTTAGGGAGCTCAACAAAGTCACACTCACAGATCCATTCCCCACCCCTTATGCTGATGAAATCCTGAATGAAGTTGCAGGCCATGAATGTTATTCATTTACAGATGGATTTTCAGGATATAATCAGGTACCCATAGAAAAAGAGGATCAAAAGAAAACAACATTTGTATGTGAATTTGGGTCCTTTGCATACAGAGTTATGCCTTTTGGGTTGAAGAATGAACATGCAGTATTCTCATGAATTGTTGTCAAAACATTTCAAGAGTATATCTATAAGACCATGGCAGTGTACTTCGACGACTGGACCATATATTCCACCCTAAAGGATCACTGCACATGGCTCCGACTTATGCTGGAGAGATGTCGACAGATACAACTCTCCTTAAATATTAAGAAATGTACTTTTATGACTCCCATAGGCATACTCTTAGGACATATTGTCTGCAAAGACGGTATAAAGGTCGACTTTGCCAAAATAAAAATCATCCTCAACCTAAAACCCCCAATAAACCCTAAACAGGTCTGGGTGTTATTGGGCCACACAGGATACTATAGGAAATTCATCAGACACTATTCAGATATGACTTACCCTCTGGAGGAACTGCTCAAAGACGACCAGGAGTTTATATGGATAGAAGAATGCCAAATATCCTTCGACAAATTGAAAAGAAAACTAGTTGAAGCTCCCATACTTAAATTTCCAAACTGGTCGACTAAATTTCATGTGCATATTGATGCATCAGGAATTGCAATTGGAGCCATCCTTACTCAACCAGGGGATGATGGGATGGATTACCCTATCGTATACAGTAGTCGAAAATTAAATAAAGCTGAAAGGAACTACTCGACCACTGAACGCGAAGCCCTAGGTATGGTCTTTGCTCTCCAGAAGTATCGACATTACCTATTGGCCAATCCTTTCATATTTTATACCAACCATCAAGCCTTGAAGTACCTTGTTAATAAACCCCTTCATCATGGATGAATCTGTCGATGGTTACTTCTTTTTCAAGAATTTGAGTTTGAAGTAGTGGTCCGACCAGGGAAGCTAAATGTCAGACCCGACCACCTCTCACGTATCGACACAGGGGAGGAACCGATCGGAATTGATGACGATTTTCCAGATGCACATCTATTTCGCATAGAAGCAGTACCCGAAGAACTAGAAGAAATAGCTTAGTTCTCAGAGACAGGTCAGGCACCCGAAGGTCTAAACACCAAGAAGAAACAAATCTTAGCTATGAAGGTTGCACCCTACAGCCTCATCAATGGATTTTTGTACAAAATGGGGTTAGACAACATTCTCAGATGTTGTGTGCTCGACCATGAGAGAGAACAGATCATGCATGAAGCACACTATGGACCTGCAGGAGGACATTTTCAAGCAAATACAACTGCAAGAAAAATCCAACAGTCAGGCTTATGGTGGCCGACCATCCACAAGGATTGTAAAAACTTTGTTAGTCGATGCGATAGATGTCAACGACTTGGTCGACCTCTGCCGAGTACAGAGATGCCCTTGATATTTGTAAACCCCAGTCTTACATTTAAACTTTGGGCTATAGACTTCATAGGACCTTTTCCTATCCTAGCCAAATGATCAGGTGCCAGATATATTATCACGACAGTGGAATATGTCACTAAATGGGCAGAAGCTGAACCCGTCGATACATGTTCAAGTGAGGTAGCTGCTAATTTTATCTACGAAAACATTATCACTCAATTTGGATGCCCACTCACATTGATTAGCGACCAAGGATCACACTTTATCAACAAAACCATCAAAACTTTGACCGGCCAGTTTCACATCGACCACCGACGAAGCACTGCATACCACCCTCAGTCGAACGATGCGATTGAAGCTTTTAACAAAACACTAACCAAAGGGTTAACCAAAATATGCAACACTGACAATGATGATTGGGATGAGAAAATCCCTGCGGTTCTCTGGGCATATAGGACAACATATAAGCGGTCGATCGATCAAACCCCCTTTCGACTAGTCTACGTGCAGGAAGCAGTCGTTCCCCTACATTTCCGATAGCAGACACCTATTATTGCACAAATACTACATGTCGATGTCGAACAGGCAAGAAAGGAGCGACTATTTCAACTCAGTAAGCTAGAAGAACATAGAATCATGGCTATTCAGCATCAAGAAATTCACAAACAACAACAAAAAGCCTGGCACGACCATAACATCAAAAACAAAAACCTCTCGGTCACCGACCTTGCTTTACTTTATAATAGTCGAGTTAAGGGAAAACCCAAGAAATTACACACAGAATGGATGGGACCTTACGTTGTTGAAGAAATACATCCCAACGGTTCAGTCCGACTAAAGACGTTACAGGGCCTAGTATTCTGGAAGCTCGTTAATGGAGCCTGACTCAAACGTTACAGAAACTGAAAAAAATAAATAAATCAAATAACGACCTTAACCGTCAATCAAAACCCATAAAAAGATAGAAAAATTCCAAAACAAAATAATACATCTGACACAACAAGCCATGACAGCAACTCACTACTTCGATCACCGACATCACCACCATTGACTATCTTCGTCGACCAGTCAATCCTACCATTTTCACCCACGACACTGACCATCGACTTCGAAAGTCCCATCACGCATTGATGGCCTCGAACGCTGAAACAGATCCTCCATTAAGTCGCACTCGAGTATTACAGCTGGACTATCAAGTCCGCCATTAATACACCCATTTCGACACTCAACCCCATCCATGCCTATAAATAATGGACCGTCGAAGGTTCATTCACCACACCACTTACCCTCAGCGCCCCCACACTCTCAGTCAACCAAAGTACAAGCACCCTGTCAAAACCCCTCCGACCAGTCTGACACAATGGAACCCAAACTAACCAGAGCTGCATCCAAGGAAAAGGAGTTGCAAGCCGAGGAAAACCCCTTGCTCAACCGTCTCAAGAACATTAAAAATGCAAAGGTCTAGGAGGGCCCATTTCAGAAACTCTGGCAAGAGATCCAAGAGTGGGCCTTTGTCGACAACCGAATGACCCAGGCCGCTGAGAAAATTCAGAAGAGCGGCATTTTAAACTATCCTAACGCACCGCTGATGGAAAGCTTCGGTGGGACAAAGGAAGCAACGGTTAAATTCATTATCAGTCACTACCATAACGGCCGGTTCTACTTCGACCAGCTGATTGATATCACCGGGGATGTTATCTCCAAGCTTACCGATCTGTCCAACCAAGGCAGCCCTGTACCTATTGGCACCAAACATGGGTTAGTCCAAGAACTTACGGCCTCACCGTTGGGAAAGAATTCCAAAGGGCTGATGATCGGCCATATTGCGACAAGGACGCCACAAATCGTGGCTAAAATCATAGAAATCACCCTTACATTGGCAGGTCAGGGCAGCGACCTTAAACTGGAGATGTTGGAAGCGGTCAACACAATCGCGACCGACGATCGGATCTACCGATGGGGAGATAATGTTGCGGACATGATCAAAACCATCTGTGAACGCTGTCAGGAGATGGGAGGTATGATCAAGTTCCCCTCTCTCATTATCTGGATTGTTATGTAACACATTTGTCCCAAGGGAATCCCAGTCTTCCGGGAGCCAACCAAGTTCCAAATGCACCGATTTAAGCCCTTTTCACAAAAAGGCACCCTACATGAGCTAGCACAGGGAAAAGTATTCCTAGAAAACTGGTTCCAGCAGCTGAAGGTTCGCACAACGAGGTGGAGGGTGCCCCAGAACATTCGACAAAACCTCCCTGCTGAGTCTCACATCCAGTTAGAACTTGACCATAGTTCAGTATGGTACATGCGAGGTCAAGACCTCAAAACACATGACCTCGACTAAAATCCAACGGTCGAGCAGATTTTCTAAGAGTTGACCAGACAAGCGCAGACAAAGATACCAATTCCAGAGGCTACCAAATAGGTCGACTTCTCTATCATAGAGCCTCTGATCGACCAGGAAAAAGAAGAGGACTACGAGCTAAACCTATACATCAGCACATTTGTGTCGGAGGACACCCCGACTGTGCCCACTAGTCGGGTACACATCATTGTCAAACCTCCAACTACAAAGGTAGTCGACCCCCAGCTGACCGAACAACAAAAACCAATAGTACAACCATAGAAACAGACAACTCCTTCGGCTCCAGCAATCATCAACCCCATTCAAGAACCGATAGGTGAAGACGAATTCGATGACCCGAAATATGCTTTATCCCGAAGCATCATCAAGAAGCTGGCTAAGGAGATAGCTGTCGCCAGAAAAAAAAAATCAAAACCCAAAAACAACAACAAGGTAGGGGTAAGCGTAAGCTTATTATGGCTGACTTGTCCGACGATGAGGAGGAACTAGCAGTCGCGGCCGTTGACATTGTCAAGGATGCCTGTGCAAACAAAGTGTCAGTAGAAGTTCAGTTTCAACGGTATCTGGACGCAGGAGCTCCAGAGGGTCGGCCAAAGAAAACAAAAACGGCATCGACACCTGAAAATGTGGTCAACCTTGTGTCGACCCCTCCCCCTCCATCCCTGACAACCATAGTCGAGGAGCAAGCACAATCACAGCAGGCAGAAAGTCCCCCTGAGGAATATCAACGCATCATCCCGGAGGCACTCAGAGCCAAGGTCACCCAAGATGCTGAGCTTCAATCTTTCTTTGCGACACTTCCTGGACTGTTTAAGTCAGCCCAGAAAATACAGACAAAATCCCCTCTCTATGCAAGCAGAAATCCTTATGCAACTATTACGACGAATTTCACCCGCGACAAACAGGGTGACGTAATAGGAACATCAAAGTCTGTCACCGAGCCAATCGACCAGGATGACCTACCCTCTACACCTTCGGAAGTAGGTATCTCTTCCGACAAAAGTTCACAACACACTCCCACCAACCCTTCGACCCCTGTCCATACCCCCACTCCGTCCCCAACACCACCATCATCACAACCTCCCTCACCACCACCACCACCGTCAAAATCATTACCACCAGAATTACAGTCGAACCCATCACAACCACCATTATCTTCACCACCGAAAGTGGTCATACCACCTCCTCAAATAGAAAAACCCTCGTCCCCCATACCTCCTCCTCAAAAGGAAACAACCCCGACTACTATACCACCTAACCCACCAGAACCACCCTCGACCTCCAATCCACCAACCACAAACCCAACCTCCACTACTGCAGGTACCCAGGAGCAAGAACACCAGACAGACAAGCAGAAGAAAAAGACAGAGTAGCATAGAACATCTGGTCTCCAGATTAGTCTAAGAGATGCAAGTTCCTTGGATGACACAAAGATCGGTCAACTCCTTAAAACTGTGGCCAAAGAGTCAAAGAAAAGGATAGATCGAAAAAATAAAGATCTTGTAGCCAAACATGCAAAAGAAGTCGAGTTTCTCGGCAGATGCAGAGCTCTAGTCTAGAACGTGATACCATGCCCTATCGACGTCGACACAAATCGACCACTTGAAATAGCATATCAGCTCTTCGAGACAATCGTATCGACCGTCCAGACCCGGCTGCAAGAGACTAAAGAAGGACAAAAGGAGGAGACTGTTCGACTGCTCCTGGCCCAACACACTACATTCTCGAAAGCTTACAAAGTTCTCCAAGATCATATGGAAGAATTAGTTGTCACTAAGGAAGTATTATGTTACTGGCCTAATCACTATGGGAAAGTCTATCAGCAGACAAGGCAGGCGCGACAGGGAATTCAGGCATTGGAGGGTCGGAAGTCGACAGAAGCAGAACTGAGGCAGACCATTCAAGAACAAATTGTGATGGAGACCAACAAACTGCAGAAGCTAGAACGAGAGGCACATCAATGGGTTCAACAGGCCCTTCCTAATTTGGAGAAAGTCGACATCATCTGTCCACAGATGAAACGACTCATCACAGCTGCAGAGGAGCAAAATCAACTGTTGGGTCCCAACATGGAAAACATAGCAGAAATGCCCATGTCCGAAAAGATGTCGATCCTTTCAAGTCTCACTACCTTAATGATTGATATCCAGAAGGCATTGTAGAGTTGGACCGACTTTCAGCATCATCTGTCCATCACAGCTCCAGCTATCATCGAAGTCTGCGTCTAGAGGAGACTGACCATCCATCTGCATAGTCCACAGCACGAGCAAGTCTGAATGGATCGAAAAGAGTTTATTTTTGTACATCCCTGTTTCTTCAGGACGAAGAAACGTTTTGTTCGTGGGGGAGATGTAGAAGGAGCAAGTCGACATAAGTCGACTTGGAGGAAGACCGACTTAGTAAGCCGACTAAGTCGATGGGTCGACTAGTCGATCAACCGACTAAGTCTGTCGGCCGAATAAACTAAAATATTAGTCGACTTAACTAACAGTCGTGTCGGTTCACCGAACCGATAGGTAGTTATTTTTTGTAACTGTTTGTAACTGGTATATATTAGGTTGTTGAGCCAAGCAAGAACTCAGTTCAGTTCTGTGCCTTGTATGAACTCACTACATTAATATAATCTATTTTCCTATCTGTTCTTGTCTCTTGTCTCTTATTTATGGTTATGTTTTAGTATGTATTATTGGTAACCTTATGTGATCTATGAGATTACAACAGAATGCTTTCCTTAAACCTTGGACCAACGCTTCATATTCAGCTGTGTTATTTGTACATTCAAACTCTAACCTACATGAAAGAATATGTTTGTTCTTCTCGGGGTCTATCAGGACACAGACGGCCCCCGACCCTTCTAACGTTTTATATCTGTCAAAAAAAAGTATCCAGAAATCGCTAACTAATGTACGAGAATCTACTCCTACTGCTAAGTTTACTATTTTACAGTCAATTTCATCAGCCTGTGAAAACCGAAGGAGATCAGGATGAACATCTGATGTATCACTGGCTTCTTCTACTTGGTAATTTCCCGATTCTAACTCAATAAAGTAATTTCCCAACACATAATCCACTGGTTCATTTTTTTCCTCAAACTGAGTAACGTTGTATTTCATATGGGTCTCCCTCAAAATTTTGATTTGATTCGGGCCTCCTTTATACGGAAGCCACAAATGTGACCAATCCGAGGCAAAATATCCGTTAGCTTCACCGACCAATCTCTGCTCAGAACAAGCCCATAAGCGTCTGGTATGTCGGCCACCACGATATCAATAACTTGGCACACTTTATCATTTGAAGACAGACGAACTAGGACATCCTCCATTTCCCCAATTACCTTCACATTCGTCCTATCCAACTGAACAACCCTCCAAGTGGATGGCTTAGGCTACCCATTTATCCTTTTGCAGACTGATATTGGCATGACGTTAACCAATGCCCCTGAGTCTACCAGGAAATTATGTACGTTGTGATTAAAATTTCAAAAGTGTGGAGGAAAGGTGGATTCTTGTTGTTAGACTTACCCCCAATTCTTTCTTCCCTGATTTCTTCTTCTTCCTTGGGTTGATTGTCAGTGGGCAGCCTCTCCTCTGATGCTTCAAGTGCTTTCAAAAGTTTTTATTTCTGCTGCGGCACCTTACACATTTCAAATAATGAGATATTCACCCTTAACTTCTTTATATCTTCCACAATGTCATAATCTATCTGAGGTTCGATGGGATACGATTTATCAACATTCATATTTTCTTCGTTGGGCTGGGCCAACATATCATTTTGTCTAGGATATTGACTGGTGATGGTGAATTCAGGAATTTTATCAGCTGAGGAATTATTTTGAAATTTCTTAACATTTTTCTGAAGCCTTTTAATCTTTGGGAGCATGAGACTGTTTTATTTAGCCAACCCTTGGCTTCTTGTTGTTACATTCGTTTCCATGACATCCTCATATCCCCACCTCCTTTCTTCTTCAAAATCGAATAACGAAATAGAGTCCCACATAACCATGATCTCATCCTCTTGTTCTTTCGTTGATGTATTACCGTCTTTTCTTTCTTCATCTCCGTCTTTTGTTAATTTAGAATCCAACAGCTGATTCATCACCAACGTCATTGAGTTTATCCATTGAGGACAATTCTTTTTAGAGTGAGTTTGTTGGTGGAAAGTGCAAAAATTGTCCATTCCTACCTCTATTAAATTCATAGATGCCGAATTGTGCGGAGGGGGTTGGGATTGATTGTTATCCTCCCGTTTCTTGTAATAGGGCTTGTAAAAATTTTGGGCTTCCTTTTCCTTTTCCAAGTCTATGATTCTATTAGAAAGCTTCTGCATCATTTTTTCCATTCCTTCAAAATCTGGTGATTGCTCTTCCTTAGGCTTAGTAAACAATAAGGTTTTCCTTCCCACATTTTTTTCTCCTGATCATTCAGGGTAATCTTCTATACTTTCCATTTCAGCCTCTACTTTCTCCGCCTCCTCATAGGTCTCTGCTAAAGTGGGCTTGGCCTTTATTTTGGTGAACATGGCCAACTCGGGTCCTAAAGCTGAGGTATAATATTCAATTAGGACTTTATCCGAAGGTCTATCAGCTTCAAAAAAATTCTTGAGGTATGCTGCAAATATTTGGGTGAAGCTGTGCACCTTCTCCTTTCTCTCTTTCTTTAAGGTGCATAGTCCTTTCATGAGGGCTGCATGAGTATTTTTGGTGACATACATACTTCTAAAAATCCTCTTGAAGGTATCCCAATCAGGGATAGAGTTTGTAAGCAAACCAAAGTACCATGATGCTGCAGTTCCTTTAAGGGTGTGCGAAAAATGTCTGCAAACTAAATCCTCATACTCCCTAACCCTTAACCCTTCTATTGCTAAATAAAAGCTTTGTAGGTGGTCGTCTACTAGTATCTTCTCATTTGGGTCGAATTTGGGCAGCATATTTTCAAAAGATTGAGGTAAATCATGCAATGGAGGTGTTAGGTTTAAAGGTGATCTAGCTTTCCAGGAAGGTGGTGGGTTCGGTGGGTTCGGTGGTTGATTTGCGTTTACGCCTTCCATGAGTCTAGGTGGAGAGTGAGGGGGTGAACGAGTAGGAGTGTGAACAGGAGAACTATGAGGAGTATCTGGGTCTACTTGATTCAAAGGCAGTACAACTTCTTGTAAGGATGTTTCTACAAGTTCTTCCCAATCCCCAACCAGCACCGAGTCTTCCAATATAGGACGATCTTTCCTTTTATATTCTCTTATGGGAAATTCAGGGATGATCGGAAATCCTCCAATCTTCTTCACATATGCCCTAGTGTGTCTTCTCAAATTATTAACAACTTCGTTGTCAATAGAATACAAATGTTCTCTACCTCCTTCTTCCGGAATTGGGTTATGAAACACACTGCTTTTCGAACTGTTACCGGTGGAATAGTCTCAGGAAAATGGGTTTCCTCGGCCAGCCATGCACTGGCGGACCTCCTTCTAGCACCAAAAATAGTTGAGGCCTGGAAATTCGTAGGCAACAACAGCAAGGGATTCTCCCCAGTCAACGTTCCCAACTAGCCCGTGACTGTTTGGTGTAGGGAATCCGTCCAGTTTGCGGTCCGGTTACCATAGGTCAAGTAACAAAACTAAAAGGTTTTACCAGTTGCGGCCCGGTCCACCGTATATATTTTTGTATTTTTGACTTAAAGTATGATATGCAAGTGCCTATTTAAAATGCATATTTTGATAAAGAATGCCAGGAGTATTCACAAAGTGATGCGTAGGTTCTTACCTTTTGTCTTAAAACTCACAAGCACCTAAATCACACACCAAGCAAAAAGAAGGAGTACTAACTAGGCTATCTCTAGACAGCTTAGATATTAATTCATGAGTAATGCAATACTATCCACGTGTTATGGAAAATCACAGATAGTTTTTCCTATAACCAAAACATATAAACATGAATAAAAGTATACATGATAAGATAGCTCATCAATAGTTAAAAAATCCCATTACTCATAGTGGAAAACATCACAGAATATACTAGAGAACATTCAGACAAGAACATAGGTTCAGAAAGTTAGAACACTCTCACAGTCAATGAAAAATAGTCAAAAACGAAATAGTTCCCATTCAACATCGTTCATTTAATCACATTGAGACATTCCACATAGCACTTTCTCCAATAGGCCAAATTGGCAAGTTTTGGTTGTAAAATGAAATAGTTCCTCTTACAAACAATAGTTTACAAGTTTTTTGCAAGGGAAAAAGCCCCTGTAAGTTCTAACTTTCCTATATTTAAACTAAATCAGCTAATCGCTTGGGTTGCCCCGCTAACGTGTGACCTTTCGATCCCCATTTTTATCTTTTCTGTGTGCACTTATGATCCGCTTGGTAACTGATAGATATTTCCAGATCTGGACCTTTGTCGTCATTGGTTTTTCCTTATTTTCTGCTTACTCTCTTTGGGATCCTGTCGGTTTCGGTTCGATCTTTTCTAACACTGCCCAACTCCCTTCTGCCACTTGTCTCCCAGCTATGCCTTTGCGCAGTAATTATTTGTAAAATTTTCTTGAATCCATCTGCAATTAAACAACATCTATCATTCATTGGGACTGTATTTTCAATAAATACAAACTACATCTACCCAAACGAGTAATCATCAAGAGAGACCGTGTACTGCATTCCTGCTCTAAAAACCTTAACAGGTGCTGACACCACTATCTCATCCACACACGGGTTTAAAAAAATCACCAACAGCGGGAAAATAAAACTCATCGGTAGCTTAAAACACTAAACATCGTCCGGGTAGTCTCATTTACAGCCGCATAAGCGGGTCTTAACAAGCGACGGGCACCGCGAGACCGTTAAGCCTATCGGAGTCAGAAGAGTTATGACCTAAAATGTGGGTGAAAAAGACTCCAGTCAGAAATCGGAAAGACATTGACGTCGAAAGACAGGTGCTTTGCATGGCCGCAAGGGCAGAAGAAGAAAGGCTATAGACACGCGACTAAAAACCAACATGCATCGGTGGGCGGAGAACTTACATTTTGGGTACCTAGCTGCTTTGGGAGCCGCAACGGCGGAAGACAAACAGACAATAGTCTCTGATCAAAACACACTCTGACTCTAGATCAATAAAAATACTAAGTGTTCGAAACAAATTTAAAAATCTAACAATGGTCAAAACCCGTTTCACCTCTGAAACAACGGCTTTACAAAGAACAATTGATCCGATTCATCTTTGACTAGCAAAAACAAACTCCAAAATCTGCGACCCACAACAATTTCAAAAATAAGAAATTTCTGAAAACAGGAAGAGAGTCAATCTTCAAAATAATCTGACATTAAAGTATGACCAAAAGAGGTCAAGGGTCCAAATGATTCAAAGCAACATTAGAATCATGAGGGGGTCCAAAATTTGAAAAAATTGGGAAAAACAGTTGCAGCTGCAACACATTCCTATTAGGATGGATTGGTTAGAAGCACGCAAGGTTAAACTTGACTTCTACAACAAAGCATCTAAATGCTTGGATGAAGAAGGAAAACTAAGGATGGTAAGAGGCATTTCAAAGGAGGGTTTTGTTAGGCAGATTTCTGCAATGAAGCTGAAGAAATTATGTAGGAAAAGGTGTCAGTTATATGCAACCCATGTTTTGGAGGCAACAGAAAATGGAACTTCCATGTGTTGTAGGAGATCAAGAATGTTTTTCCTGATAAGGTCCTAATAATTCCTCCAGAGAGGAACATCAAATTTATAATAGACTTGGTGCCTAGAACAACACCAAGGTATAAGACACCCCATGGGATGAGCATACCAGAACTGTTAGAGCTGAGGAAGCAACTGCAAGAATTGTTGGGAAATAAATATGGCATAATCAGGTTGTGTATTGATTATATGTGGAGTAAGGTCACTATGAAGAATAAAATACCCTTTTCCTAGGAATGATGGCCCCTTTTATCAAATGAGAAGAGAAAATGTGTTCTTGAGGATTGACTTCAGGTCTGGTTACCATCAGGAAAGGATCAAGGACGAAGATGTTCATAAGACAACCTTCAAAACAATTGTTATCAACAGGTATCTAGACAAGATTGTTATTTCCTTCCTAGGTGACATTCTTATTGTTATAAGAATGAGGAAAGTGCATGAGGGACATTGAGAATGGTACTGAAAGTGCTCTAGGAGCATGAAATGTATGCACATTGAGGAGTGTGACAGATGTGAGGTATTTATGAGAATTATAGGTTACTACATGAGACTCATTAAAGGGTACTCTATAGGTAGAATGACTTGGACAAGGTAGTCTAAGTGGTACTCAGTGAATTTGAGGTAGGAACCTACCATGGACGAAGGCCAGACATCATGAGGGAAGACTCATGACCAAACAATTTTCTGAACTTCAGATTGTAGAATTTTCTATTGATTAGGGGAGACTATGACCTCATGTGATGGTTTTGGATCATGCTAACAATGGATATGCTTGTCTTGCATTGTTTTATATTTGAAGTTCATGTTGCTAACCATGATTGTATGATTAATACAAGATAGTGTCTAGATGAAATGTGGTATGTGAATATCCAGGTTTTGGGAAACATGTGCGAATAAGGGATAAGTACTCCCACTTGCAGAGGCCAAACAATATGAGGATGGCCTCATGGTTGGAAAAACATTTGAATTTTGTAGGAGACAGAATTGTAGACTCAGATTTGATTTGACTGTCAATGTATTGATCAATTGATAATTGGGAATTCATTGTATGCATGAAATAGATTTGAAAATATATGACTGAAATTTGTATGACGACATCTCATGTAAACTACATGCTTGTGTGTGACGTAGGTGAGATGATGAAAACATGCATAGCTCATCAGAAAGATGTACTTGGGTACATGGTTCTTGGAAATGATGTACTGGGTGTACATGGCTCCTCGGAAGATGTACTTAGCTACATAGCTCCTCAGAGGAATGTGTTTGGAATAGGTTTGAAAACATATAATTGTAATTATTTTTATGATGACATATCATATGAATTACATGCTTGTATGTAACGTAGGTGAGATTATGAAAATATTTATTGGGTGTACATGGATTCTTGGAAGGATATGTTTGGGATACATGGCTCCTCTGGAAGGATGCACTTGGGTACATCACTTCTCCCCCTTCCAGCTAGGCACCGATATGCATCATTGGGAATGCCCAGGGTGTAAGACATCCAGTTAGACTTCTTTCCACACACATTCAAGCCGTAAGGGGACTATGACGGGAGTGGGGGGGCTCCGTAAAGAGAATAACCCCTAGGTATTATGTTGTATGGAAAGGGAGCGCCTGAGCTTGGTAAGCACTTGGAGGAGGTGCTAGGATTTCAAGTCAGAGCTACCATTGAACACCCAAGGAAGTGCTAGGCTCTAGGGAAAAGCTTCCATTGAAAAATTAAAGAAGATGCTTGTGCAGATAAGTATCTAGTTACTTATCAAATTCTGGATGATTATTATGTGTATACACATGTGTATTTGATTCATTTAAGATTTGGAAAATATTGTTAAGGAATTAATCCTATGTGAATGAATCTAACATGAGAATTAATATGTTTTGGTGTTTGGAAAGGAAGCGCCTGAGCTTGGTAAGAATAAAGAGGAGGTGTAGACTCTTGAGCAGAGCTTTCATTAAGCACCCAAAGAAGTGTTAGGCTCTAAAGCTAGACTACTAAATCACAATTGAGTAATGTTGTCATAGGTGATCAGAGGCTTGAAACAATTTGGCTACCTATCAATGCACACCTTAGAGAGTAGAGGGAGGGTGGGTACACTCGAAGGATTGTATAATAGAGAAGAGGTACCATCCTGGTGCGAGGTGGGGAAGGTATTATCAGTGCCATAGTTGTGTAAAGACAAAGTTAGATACCTATGGAGCCAAAGGAAAGACTTATGCAGATAAGTATTTGGATCATCTAGAAACTTCTTTTGATTTTATATATATACATATGTGTGTGTGATTCAACTGTGATTTTTAGAATCTTGAATGAATCTGACATGAGAATTGATTCATTGATTGGAGCTTTAGAATAGGTATTGTTGACTACCAAAGGCATTAGATATGATCCAAGCTGAGGAGAGGGATTCTCTAGAGTCGCACATTCGACCACTTCTTGCAAAAGAAGGGAATAAATCCTAAATAGACACCAGAGTTCGAAGAAAGATTCCAGTAGTGAAGAATATTCTTACAAGTGCACTTGGTGGTGCGTATTGATGCAGGAAATAGAGGACTTGGAAGAGCTCCAAATCATGCCATTGGACAGGTGAAGGTGCGATAGAAGCACTATAGTCCCGATGAGGCTATGTGGGAGCTATAGAATTCCATGTGATTGGCGCATCCATTGTTTTTCAAGTGGTTAAGCACTGAGGACAGTGCTAATGAAGGGGGAGGGGAATGTAACACCCCGGTTTTGACCTCGTTTGCATTTAAAGTATATGATGTAAATATTGTATTTAGTCATGGTGTGGAGCTAAAGGAAAAATCCCCACTATCGATTTATCATGTTGTATTTCGGCAAGTAAATTAGATGTCGATGGTGTTTTGTGCTAGCTAGGCACATTATAATTTTACATCATGTAACTATGTAATTAATAAAATATACCACAACCGACTATGTCAATGCGACCATTGAAGAGAAGGGGCATGATATCACAAGGATAAGGGGGGGGGGAACCATTTAAAACCTTTGGGCCAATGGAGAAAAACCAAATGTCAAATGGAAAATCCATAAAGCTGTCAACTACCCTTTTTGTCTTTTGTGCCCAGTCATTTAGGCAGTAGTTGAGAAATAAATGCATGAGGATGGGAAGAGTATGGGAGTCAAATTCGAATTTGGGGAGCCACCCATTTTGGAAAAGTGTGTATTTTACTTGTTGGGAAAATAAATGCTTGGAAAATCATGCCCAAGCTATTTACTCACCCACACCCTTTCATTCTTTACCATTCCCATGGGGGTTGGGCACTCTCACATAGGTGAAGCTTGCTGATCTCATTTCCTCACAATTTATGTAGTTACATCTCATTAGCATCACTAGGAAACCTGATTCTATTGTGTTCAATGGATGGGAGAAGAGACCCACAATTTTGGGGTTTTAAGGGGATGTTTTCCCTCTGCTCATGTGACTCAGTTTGCTGGGCATTTTTCCTCCACAATTTTGTGGTTTTCCTCATTTTCCCATGCCCAGAATTTGTCCATTTGGGTTTCTCAATGGTTATGGAGCCAAGTCTTCCTGATTTGGAAGTTTGGGGAGGTCATTTTTTCCCCCATGTTTCCCATAAACGTTTTGTAAGTTTAGATCTACGATTTGGGGATTTATGGTGGTTGTTTTTGCCCTTGAAATGCCCGTGGGTGATTTGTGAAACCGTGTTTTCCTTCAGAGGATTGTTTTCCCTTTCATTGAATTGTTTTTAGTTGAAAAAAATTTCCTTTCATGCTCGACATGTGCATTTTTCAGTTATATGCATCCCTGTATTGGCTTGGTTGAGTAAGTCAAAGGAACCCATCTGTTAATTGGTTTTCTTGGTTGAGTAAGTCCGGAGAACCTAGCTGTTAGATGGGTTATTGAGTTGGGATGTGATTGATTGTCTTGGCTGAGTAAGTCCAAGGAACCTCCAGGTTATTGGTTTGTTTCCCCACATAGTCTGTGAAACCCAACTGTGTGTTGGCTTGATTATGGGTGTGTGGTTTTACTACATGTAATCTTGTTGTTCCCTTGTTCCTTATGGAATCATGCCTGACTTGGGGGTGGTAGTGTTGTTGAGAGGTTGATGAGCACATTGTCCTATGGTTGGGTGGAACGACACAGTGACATAGCTAGTTGTAGGAGGCATCAAGATTCAATTCAATATAAGTATTCTTGTGCTTTCTAACTCCCGCAACTGTAATTGTTTTACGGATGACAATATGAACAATGTTGAAATGTGTTGAATGTATGTGATTGTTTCCGCTGTTTACTTATTAATGATTAGGAATTTGCATATGTGTATGATTCATTATTCAATGCATTTGTAAATTATCATGTTCATGGGGCTAGATTTCTGGGTTCCGCAGTGTTGGTCACCTCCTCTTCATGGTCAGAGGAGAGGGGATGTGAAATTGTTACCCTCTTTGAAATCATAAAAATTAAAATAGGCACTGTTAACCCAAAAAATCCCACAATGATCTCTACATGACCTACACCACCTAAAGACATCTACGTACGACCCTCGTTTGACTCCATTTGACCCCCACACCCTCAAGAAGGCTTAAGAATATGAAAAAGGGCTCAAAAACCCCCTAAAAAGAGCCAAAATAGATCTCATAGGGGCTAAATACCTCCAAATAGGGGCTAAAACCCCTCAAAGGAGCTGAAGATCCCCAAAAGAGCTAAATATTGAGCGAAAGGGGCTAAAATCCCAAAAAAGGGGCTAAAGCCCTGACCAAGGGCTTAAAACCCTAAAAGTCTTGAGAAAAAGTATAAATAGAAGGGTGAGGGTCACACTCAAATCACTCCTTCACTCCCTATCCTTATGTTTCCCATGTGAGTTCCTTAAGACCATTTTCCTCTCAAGCCATTCTCCCTCCCTCTCCTCCATTCCTCCATTGAGCCAAAGCTCCCATTTCTAAGAGAGGTGCTCCCCAAGCTAGGGTATGGTGGCCCATTTCTACCCATAGAAGGCATCATTTTCTATTTTTTGTCATGTTTATTGTAGTTTTTTAACATATTTTTCTTGCAGGTTTATGTTCTAATAGTTTGCTACAGGTTCCCATTGATGCCTTCCAGCTCTTTTTTGTTTGATAACAGTTTCATGTAGGGTTTTCAAGCCTAACCTTGTTTGCAGGGATCTATTTCATTTCCTTTCTATTTTTATTTGCATTCTCACAGGAACCCTACCCTTTTTCCCTATAGACGGAAATGAGCTGTTCCTGCTCTGTAGCTAGGGTGAAATCCCTACTACATATTTGGTGAACATACTAGGTCGATCCCACAGGATCACTGGGTTTTATTTCAGTGTTTTAGTTTTCTTTTCCCTAGTTTCGTTTTCTTTCAAATCTAGATTAGATCTATCTTTTCCTGCATTTCTAGTTACTATCGAGCCTCCTCGAGGCCAAACCGAGCCCATTTGGCCACAATATAGGTTACTCTCGGTCGGATCTGACTCAGGTTCAAAAAAATTTCACCTTTCGGAGTAGGTTGCTCTTATCGGGCTGAAAGGTGCAACCAGATCACTCATTTAGGCCCGAAAGGTGCAACCAGGTCACCCATTTAGGCCTAAAAGGTGCAACTTCACCCCAAAAGCTAGACTGCTTCTATATGTAGTTTCTGAGTGACCCCCTCGCCTGTTTTAGGGAAAATTTAGCGACCCCCTCACCACATTTTCACCAAAAAGAGAGATCTATCTCTTAGATTCAAATTTGTAAATATTAGGGACTATTATTGTGGCTCAACCACCTTTTTCCATTAAACCTGTGTCTATTTCCTTTCAGTATCTATTCATTTTATTACAGCATGTGTTACAGAGAAAAATTCCTATGGCTTGGGGTACCACAACAAAAAGAGTAACCGTAGAATTCAATACTTTCCCATATGCAAGAGAAACCAAATTTCTAACACTAAAGTATCTCAAAACATACCTTATTCTGGATGGTTGATGTAGATCCCCATTGAGCTTTTCCACTCTTGCTTGTACTATCAATTTGCTCTCTCAACATTCAACAATTAAGACAAGCATGCTATATAATTGTGTTAGACCTACTCTAGCATATATAATCAATAACATATAAGCATTTAAAAGCATCCATGGATTCAATAATCATTTAAATACACATTATTGGATAGGAAAAGATATTTCTATTAATATAAATCAGATATTGCAATAGTGACAACCTCTGTCGACACGTCTGGAAATCGAAGAAACTGAGTCCTCCACTTGTGCCTCCACCACTTCAATCCTCCATATCTTGATAGAAAGCTCACAAGAAAAAGGCAAGCTTGGGAAGAACACAAAGTGCTCCAAGGGACAAAGGGATGCAGACTCAAGTATAAGCTCCAGCAACAATGGAATATAATTTTCTTGCTCTTCAATTCCTCTCCTTTCAATGTATCCAAAGGGTTCCTTATATAATGCTTCAATTGGGTAATGGAAGGTCAAATCTGAGAAATCTCAAGGCATATGGAAGGCCAAGAGACAAGTGACTCAAATCCACATCAAGGAAAACTCCAAAACTGTTTGGCCTATGCACACATTCCGACGTACGCGGGTTTGAGGGTCATATCCGCGTATATGTGTAAGAAATGGATTAAAATTCATGTATAGAAAATAATGCATGTTTTTAGGGATGATCTTGGAAACATCAAAGGTACAAAAATGGTCCATGGGGTCTAAAGAGTTTGCAGAGGGGCTGGGAAGGCCATACAGGTGTGATCCACCATGTGTTGTAAAATCAGCTGTAATAGATGCCCCCTCATGTGTGAGGTCAAAGGGGTGATACGATGGACAAAATACATTATAAGTCCATCCCAAAAGTGGAGTGATGAAGAACCAGGTGGAAGAACCAACCATCCAATAGTATAATACAATGATCAAACTCTGCACATAACTGCAAGTAGTCCCGGATACATAAGAGTACAATGGCCATGAATAGGCATGATGCAAAATATGACATGTGTGGTCATCGCCACGTACAATACATATAGATTAGAATCTCCATGATGAAGATATAGAAAGGATCATGATATCCATTAAATCTAAAGATATATGTTGGGTTGACTGGGCAGACCTGGGTTTACTGTTATGTACCAACAAAACCCCTAGCTCACTGGCCCTTTCGGTGACAAACCGTAGAACGGCCTGAAGTCTCACCCGAAGTGATCCTAGATGGGGTGGCTGAAGACTCAAGTGTCCTCAACCAAGTTCTGTAGCATCATATGTTTCTCTTGACTCTTCTCAGCCAGCGGACCTCTCAGCGATGCGCTATTTCTCTCCCTCCTAGCTGACTCTGCTAGAGGAATGGCTCTATCGCATCATGGCTTCCAGGACGATGCATAAACTCTCCCTTCAGCTTAACTCTTATCCTGCGATATCTCACACCGCAGCTCCTCCAACAGTGCGATATCGCCTCTCTATGCTGCAATAGCTTCTATAGTAAGACTCAATATGACTCTCTTTCTCTCAAGGCCCAAAGGCTTTCTTTCTGGGGATAATAGCTCAATTAACCTTTCACAAGGGTGTTAAACCTATTCACTTAAGCTTCTTCAGTCTTTTATGCTTAACCTCTATTGCGCTCCACTTGCTGAACTAAATATACATAAATCGCTTAACACAATAATTGTTTACTGTCGTGAATAAAGCACTAGTAAACTCATACACAGAATACTTAACAGATTCAACTCACAAATAACCTCCTAAGCTACTGTAAACTGATAGATAGTATATATGCATTCATTAACTGTTAAACAAAGCTCATGTAACAGGTAACAGGTAGCAAATAAGTAAACACAGTCACATGAACAGTCACACAACACATGAATTTTATGTGGTTCACTTCCAGGGGTGGAAGCTACGTCCACAGGAACTGTTTTTTATATTATATCTTGAGAGAGTAAACACAGTTCCGCTGCAACCTACTATGCAGCTTGAAATATTCTGGGAAACTCCTCGCGCACAACCGGGAGCCCTTCTCTCTTAGATATCTTCTTCTTCTTACAATATACTCTTCCTCTCTCTCTCTCTCAATCCCTGCATATTGTTACATTCATACTCACAGAACAACTAACTCTCTACGAGCTAACAGACCAACTGATTAGCTATCTAGCTCAATGTTCTACTACCTAACTCAACTGACCCACTAGATAACCTTTCATTATACAAAATACATGCTTATATAGGCGGCCCGAAGGTCTCGCCCTATTACAACACTGTGGGCCTTTCCCAACAATAACCAAAAACCCTAACTGTGATATTCAGCCTATGTGTACTTTGAACTGCCACTTTCTGTCACACCACAGCTTCCTACAGTCTTCCACACTTCCCGGCGCTGATCGTGGGTATGGGCGTCGCTTCCTCGATCGCTCCGCTTCTCTCCTTCATCTTCAATACCTCGGCCTGTTGCCCCTTTTCCTTTATGAGGGTAGCTGAGCCCTCCTATATTCACTGTTTCCTTGAATGAGGTGGTTGAGATCTCTCTTCTCGGCCGCTGCCTTAAGTGCAGTGGTTGAGCTCTCCCTTCTCGGCCGCTCAGGTACTGTTTCCTTTGACTCTCTTATCCTGATATAGTAGCTTTTCCTGTAGCTGCGGGGCCCTGCTCCAACAATATATAATGGATCAATATCTCCATAATGGCTAGAAATATCCAACATACACTGGAATCAAGTCACGAGAGCTGAAATCTCATGAACACTAGCACGATGAAGGAGGTAGCATATATGAAATGCCACCAATATGGAAGGTCTTCTACACAATCTGCTATGAGTACATGTCCTACTATGTGAATATATGTGTCAAGGTTGAACATATTAATCCATCATTTGATTGTTGGTCATTGATGTATACCATTAACAGACGTGAGATCACCCACCGATAATGAAAATGGGAATCAAAGTACTAGAGTGCAAACTAACAAGTGTGAATAAATGTGTTGAGGTTGAACACTTGAGAGGATCCATCGATTAGGGGAGCATTGATGTATTACCAAAACTGTCGATGGTGAGAGAACTTGCCACTGATGACTGCAAGTCTCAAGGCACTAGAAAATGACTCTAGATTCCTATCCCAGAATAAATGATCTGAAGTTGATTGGATGAAATACACTAGAAGGAGGGAATTAATGCATCCCTCATAATCCAACATGAGGTACTCAGGAAAGCTATATAATGTGGAAGGACTCGATCATAATGTGCACAAACCAGTATCAGTACCAGGAATGGCTGACATGCAAAGTCAAGAGAACTGAGGAATGGCCGACTCAGGTTTCAACTTCCTTCGAACAAGAGCATAAAGGCAAATGGTGACTGAATGTAGGCAGCATAGACTCGATATACAAAATTGGGACATCTCTACAACATAGGAGGCATTGACAAAGGCTCCATAGGGACTGAAAGCTTAACCAGTCAGTGGAGATAAACTGAAAGAAATGTGTACAGCTCCTAAAGTCAAACTATTAACCCAACCAATGGATGTGATATATAGTGCTCTGTTTGAAGGTGACATCAATCGACCGCTACAAAATATAACATCTTTTTCTGTCCATTTTTTTTGCTTTTTGATTTTTTTGGACTTTCTCAAATATTTTGAAAATCTTGAAAAAGAATAAAAGTGATTTATAGTTACAGACTAGGAGGAGATGAGTGTCAATGGGAAAACAAACTAGTTCCATGCAGCAGAACATACCTATGCTCAATGCAAGGACACATGTGTAGGATAACAACACTTAGGGGAAAGTCCCCTCCTGGTAAAATGGGGAATCAAAATACAAAGGATATATAAAATGGCTCTGCGTGGCTAGACATGAGACAAGATCAGGCTATATATAGCTGATAATCAAAGTTAAGGAAGCTGACATAAGGCTCAATGAGGTAGGCAAAACTCATGATAATGCAATTACAATTTGACATAAGGAAGTCCTGGGGAAAAAGGCTAGCAAAAATATCAAGAGGAGTATGGGGCTCTTACGCAAAGACATGGCGATACTATACAAAGGAATCCCACACCCTAAAGTAAGAAATGTCAGCATGGGAACCAAACACAAAAAAGGGGCTAACTAGGGAACCCATGTATGGTCAAGCTCTACCATTCACATGATGTCACTTCTAAAACAACAAGAAGGTTCCGTGACAAGATAGAATGGGTTCGTAACTAAGGTTATAATGAAATGGTCATCAGGTCATGCAAAGTGAAAATGGATGTGAAATCTAACATATATTCTAGTTTAGACATAATACCTGAAATCGACACGAACGGGTCAAAACCATGGTCAAAACAGTGCTCAAAATGGACTCCTACATCATCAAATTAGTCCAAAATGGTAAAAAATAATTCAAAACTATAGAAAGAAGGTAAAAAATTTCAAAAATTTCAAAAAATTTTATACATAGTAAGAAATTCAAAAATTCCATATCATTTGAAATTTTTACCCATTTGAGCTCAAAACTTCCAACGTGAATTCTGGGAGCTTCGTCCAACGAAATTCAACACCGTTTGTTCCAGGTAACTTACCATTTCCTCCTCTTCCATTTTCATGCAAATTTTTTCAATTTCCATGGTCAATTTTGACTTTTAGGCCAGTCTAAAATAGTTTTTTCGGCCCACATGGATATTCAGGCTTTTTCCACGTATAGGGCTAGATATACGCGAACAAACCTCCCACATAGGTGAATATTGTTGATCTCCTTTCCTCACAATTTATGCAGTTAAATATCATTACCATGGCTAGGAAACCTAATTTTGTTGTGTTCAATGGATGGGAGAAGAGACCCACAATTTTGGGGGTTTAAGGGGACATTTTCCCTCTGCTCACGTGACTGAGTTTGGTGGGCATTTTTCCTCCATTATTTTGTGGTTTTCCTCATTTTCCTGTCCCCATAATTCATCCATTTGGGTTTCTCAATTGTTACAGAGCCAAGTATTCCCGATTTAGAATTTTGGGGAGGTCATTTTTGCCCTCATGTTTCCTATAAACGTTTTCTAAGTTCAGATCTGTGATTTGGGGATTTATGGTGGTCATTTTTTCCCTTGAAATTCCCATGGGTGATTCGTGAAACTGTGTTTTCCTTTAGAGGGTTGTTTTCCCTTTCACGGGATTGTTTTTAGTTGAAAAAAATTTCCTTTCATGCCCGGCATGTGCATTTTTTGGTTATATGCATCCCTATATTGGCTTGGTTGAGTAAGTCAAAAGAACCCATCTGTTAATTGGTTTTCTTGGTTGAGTAAGTCCACAGAACCTAGATGTTAGATGGGTTACTGAGTTGCGATGTGATTGATTATCTTGGCTGAGTAAGTCCAAGGAACCTCCACGTTATTGGTTTGTTTCCCCATGTTGTTTGTGAAACCCAACTGTGTGTTGGCTTGATTGTGGGTGTGTGGTTTTGCTGCATGTAAGCTTGTTGTTCCCTTGTTCCTTATGGAATCATGCCTGACTCAGGGGTGGTAGCGTTGCTAAGAGATTGATGAGCACATTGGCCTATGGTTGGGTGGAACGACACAACGACATAGCTGGTTAAAGGAGGCATCAAGCTTCAATTCAAGATAAGTATTCTTGTGCTTTCTAACTCCTGCAACTATAATTGTTTTATGGATGAAAATATGACCAATGATCAAACTCTGCACATAACAGTATAATACAATGATAAAACTCTGCACATAACTACAAGTAGTCTCAGATACATAAGAGTGCAATGGCCATGAATAGGCATGATACAAAATATGACATGTGTGGTCATCGCCACGTACAATATATATAGATCAGAATCTCCATGATGAAGATATAAAAAGGATCATGATATCCATGAAAGCTGAAGATATATAATGGATCAAGATCTCCATAATGGCTGGAAATATCTGACATACACTGGAATCAAGTCACGAGATCTGAAATCTCATGAACACTGGCATGATCAAGGAGGTAGCATATATGAAATGCTACCAATATGGAAGGTCTTCTACACAATCTGCTACGAGTACATGTCCTACTATGTGAATAGAGGTGTCAAGGTCGAACATAGTATTCCATCGTCTGATTACCAGTCATTGATGTATACCGTTAACAAACATGAGATCACCCATCGATAATGAAAATGGGAATCAAGGTACTAGAGTGCAAACTAACAAGTGTGAATAAATGTATTGAGGTTGAACACTTGAGAGGATCCAACGATTAGGGTACATTGATGTATTCCCAAAACTATCGATGGTGAGAGAACCTACCACTGATGACTATAAGTCTCAAGGCACTTAAAAATGACTCTAGATTCCTATCCTAGAATAAATGATCTGAATTTGATGGGATGAAATCCACTGGAAGGAGGAAATTAATGCATCCCTCATAATCCAACACGAGGTACTCAACAAAGCTGTATAATGTGGAAGGACTTGATCATAATGTGCATGAACCAGCATCAGTACTGGGAATGGTCGACATGCAAAGTCAAGAGAACTGAGGAATGGGCGACTTAGGTTTCAACTTCCTTCAAACAAGAGCATAAAGGAAAATAGTGACTGAATGTAGGTAGCATAGACTTGATATACAAAATTGGGACATCTCTGCAACATAGGAGGCATTGATAGAGGCTCCATAGGGACTGGAAGCTAAACCAGTGGATGGAGATAAACTCAGAGAAATGAGTATAGCTCCTAAATTCAAACTAGTAACCCAACCAATGGATGTGATATATAGTGTTCTATTCAAAGGTGACATGACTCGACTGCTACCAAATATAACATCTTTTTACGTCCGGCTTTTTGGTTTTTTTATTTTTTTGGACTTTTTCAAATATTTTGAAAACCTTGAAAAAGAATAAAAGTGATTTATAGTTACAGACTAGGAGGAGACGAGTGTCAATGATCAAACAAACTAGTTCCAAGAAGTGGAACATACCTATGCTCAATCCAAGGACACATGTGTAGGATAATGACACTCGGGGGAAAGTCCCCTCCCGGTAAAATGGGAAATCAAGCTGCAAAGGATATATAAAATGTCTCTGAGTGGCTAGACATGAGACAAGCTCGGGCTATATATAGCTGATAATCAAAGTCAGGGAAGCCGGCATAAGGCTCAATGAGGAAAGAAAAACTCATGATAATGCAATTACAACTTGACATAAGGGAGTCCTAGGGAAAAAGGCCAGCAAAAAGATCAAGAGGAGTATAGGGCTCTTGTGCAAAGACATGGAGATACTATACAAAGGACTCCCACACTCTAAAGGAAGAAATGTCGGCATGGGAACCAAAAGAAAAAAAGGAGCTAACTAGGGCACCCATGTATGGTCAAGCTCTACCATTCATATGATGCCACTTCTAAAACAACAAGAAGGTTCTGTGACAAGATAGAATGGGTTCGTACCTAAGGTTATAACGAAATGGTCATCAGGTCATATAAAGTAAAAATGAATGTGAAATCTAACCTATATGCCTGTTTAAACATAATACCTAAAATCGACATGAACGGGTGAAAACCACGGTCAAAACGACGCTCAAAATTGACTCCTACATCATCAAATTAGTCCAAAACGGTCCATAATGGTAAAAAATGGTTCAAAAATATAGAAAGGGGCTAAAAAATTTAAAAAAATAATTTTTTTTTATAAATAGTAAGAAATTCAAAAATTTCATATCATTTGAAATTTTTACCCATTTGAGCTCAAAACTTCCAATGCGAATTCCGGGAGCTTCATCCATCGAAATTCAACACCATTTGTTCTAGGTAACTTCTCATGTCCTCCTCTTCTATTTTCATCCAAATTTTTTCAATTTCCATCATCAATTTTTATTTTTAGGCCAGTCTAAAATAGTCATTTTGGCCCATGTGGATATCAGGGCTTTTTTCGTGTATAGGGCTGGCTATATGCGAACAAACCTCCCACATAGGTGAAGCTTTCTGATCTCCTTTCCTCACAATTTATGCAGTTAAATATCATTACCATGGCTAGGAAACCTAATTCTGTTGTGTTCAATGGATGGGAGAAGAGACCCACAATTTTGGGGGTTTAAGGGGATGTTTTCCCTCTGCTCACGTGACTGAGTTTGCTGGGCATTTTTCCTCCATGATTTTGTGGTTTTCCTCATTTTCTCATGCCAAGAATTCATCAATTTTGGTTTCTTAGTGGTTACAGAGCCAAGTATTCCCGATTTGGAAGTTTGGGGAGGTCATTTTCTCCCCCATGTTTCCCATAAACGTTTTCTAAGTTCAGATACGTGATTTGGGGATTTATGGTAGTTGGTTTTTCCCTTGAAATGCCCATGGGTGATTTGTGAAACTGTGTTTTCCTTCAGAGGGTTGTTTTTCCTTTCATCGAATTGTTTTTAGTTGAAAAACATTTCCTTTCATGCCCGACATGTGCATTTTGCGGTTATATGCATCCCTGTATTGGCTTGGTTGAGTAAGTCAAAGGAACCCATCTGTTAATTGGTTTTCTTGGTTGAGTAAGTCTAGAGAACCTATCTATTAGATGGGTTACTGAGTTGGGAAGTGATTGATTATCTTGGCTGAGTAAGTCCAAGGAACCTCCACATTATTTGTTTGTTTCCCCACATAGTATACAAAACCCAACTGTGTGTTGGATTGATTGTGGGTGTGTGGTTTTGCTACATGTAAGCTTGTTGTTCCCTTGTTCCTTATGGAATCATGCCCGACTCAAGGGTGGAAGTGTTGCTGAGAGATTGATGAGCACATTGGCGAATGGTTGGGTGGAACGACACAGTGACATAGCAGGTTGCAGGAGGCATCAAGATTCAATTCAAGATAAGTATTCTTGTGCTTTCTAACTCCTGCAACTATAATTGTTTTACGGATGACAATATGAACAATGATCAAACTCTACACATAACAGTATAATACAATGATTAAACTCTCCACATAACTGCAAGCAATCCCAGATACATAAGAGTACAATGGCCATGAATAGGCATGATACAAAATATGACATGTGTGGTCATCACCACGTACAATATATATAGATCAGAATCTCCATGATGAAGATATAAAAAGGATCATGATATCCATGAAATCTGAAGATATGTAATGGATCAAGATCTCCATAATGGCTGGAAATATCTGACATACACTGGAATCAAGTCACGAGAGATGAAATCTCATGAACACTTGCACGATCAAGGAGGTAGCATATATGAAATGCCACCAATATGGAAGGTCTTCTATACAATACGCTACGAGTACATGTCCTACTATGTGAATAGAGGTGTCAAGGTTGAACATAGTAGTCCATCATCTGATTACCAGTCATTGATGTATACTATTAACAGATGTGAGATCACCCACCGATAATGAAAATGGGAATCAAGGTACTAGAGTGCAAACTAACAAGTGTGAATAAATGTGTTGAGGTTGAACACTTGNAAAACTATCGATGGCGAGATAACCTGCCACTGATGACTGCAAGTCTCAAGGCACTAAAAAATGACTCTATATTCCTATCCCAGAATAAACGATTTGAAGTCGATGGGATGAAATCTGCTGGAAGGAGGGAATTAATGCAGCCCTCATCGTCCAACATGAGGTACTCAGCAAAGCTGTATAATGTGGAAGGACTCGATCATAATGTGCATGAACCAATATCAGTACCGAGAATGGCTGACATGCAAAGTCAAGAGAACTAAGGAATGGCCGACTCATATTTCAACTTCCTTCGAGCAAGAGCATAAAGGCAAATGGTGACTGAATGTAGGCAGCATAGACTCGATATACAAAATTGGGACATCTCTGCAACACAGGAGGCATTGACAGAGGATCCATAGGGACTGGAAGCTTAACCAGTCGGTGGAGATAAACTCAGAGAAATTGGTACAACTCCTAAAGTAAAACTATTATCCCAACCAACGGATGTGATATACAGTGCTCTGTTCAAAGGTGACACGACTTGACTACTACCAAATAGAACATATTTTCTTGTTCGGGTTTTTGGTTTTTTTATTTTTTTGGACTTTTTCAAATATTGAAAAAGAATAAAAGTGATTTATAGTTACAGACTAGGAGGAGATGAGTGTCAATGAGCAAACAAACTAGTTCCAAGTAGTGGAACATACCTATGCTCAATCCAAGGACACATGTGTAGGATAACGACACTCGGGGAAAAGTCCCCTCCCCGTAAAATGGGGAATTAAGCTACAAAGGATATATAAAATGGCTCTACGTGGCTAGACATGAGACAAGCTCTGGCTATATATAGCTAATAATCAAAGTCAGGGAAGATGGCATATGGCTCAATGAGGCAGGAAAAATTCATGATAATGCAATTACAACTTGACATAAGGGAGTCATGGGGAAAAAGGACAGCAAAAATATCAAGAGGAGTATGGGGCTCTTGCACAAAGACATGGCGATAATATACAAAGGACTCCCACACCCTAAAGGAAGAAATGTTGGCATGGACACCAAAAGCAAAAAAGGAGCTAACTAGTGCACCCATGTATGGTCAAGCTCTACCATTCACATGATGTCACTTCTAGAATAGTAAGAAGGTTCCGTGACAAGATAGAATGGATTCTTACCTAAGGTTATAATGAAATGATCATCAGGTCATGCAAAGTGAAAATGGATGTGAAACCTAACCTAGATGCCAGTTTAGACATAATACCTGAAATCGACATGAACGGGTCAAAACCATGGTCAAAACGACGCTCAAAATGGACTCATGCATCATCAAATTAGTCCAAAACGGTCCAAAATGGTAAAAAATGGTTCAAAACTATAAAAAAGGGGGTAAAAAATTTCAAAAATTTCAAAATTTTTTATAAATAGTAAGAAATTCAAAAATTCCATATCATTTGAAATTTTTACCCATTTGAGCTCAAAACTTCCAACGCGAATTCCGAGAGCTTCGTCCGGCAAAATTCAACACCGTTTATTCCAGGTAACTTCTCATGTCCTCCTCTTCCATTTTCATGCAAATTTTTTCAATTTACATGGTCAATTTTGATTTTTAGGCCAGTCTAAAACAATCATTTTGGCCCACGTGGATATCGGGGCTTTTTCCGCGTATAGAGCTAGCTATATGTGAAAAAACCTCCCAAAACCGTGTACATACGTGGCTATTTTGAAAACAATCATGTAAGTAGCCACACAAAAGGTTTTTTAAGGTAAATAGTGACCAAAAAATACTTTTAATTTGCTGGATGGTTCTAGAATGGAGGGAGAGGGAACATGGAGATGTAGAAGAGGCTATTCGGGGTCATTTAATGGCTCAACAAGATCTACATGCATGTGGGCTATATAAGTTTTGGTGTCTTGGTAGCCTAAGGGCCAAACCAAGACTCCTGCATACATTAGTAGACTACTGGAATCCATACTTGGAGTCTTTTCATATTGACGGGATATCCCTCACTATAGAGGTGGAGGACATATATTTCATTACTATATTGTCTCGACGGGGAGAGGTGGTGAACCTACGCTCTTGTGGGCTCGGAGGTGGCCTCGTCATTGATGAGTACATTGCAGTATATTGTTTTTGGGACACAGAAAAGGTTGGTAGTCAAATCCTGACAAATTCCATCCAGGTACTAGGACTAAAGGCTATACTATTGGCACTTGGTAGGATAGCTGGTGTAGCATCACTCCACCAGGCCTCACAGCCATTGATGTTCTATGCAGTGGAGTGCATGAGACCCACAGTGTATGACTGGAGCACTATTTTGTTGAGTAACATGAAGTAGTAGCTCAGTGATTGCAATATGGGCAGGGTGTGAAACTTCAGTTTCGGTAGCATACTGAGCACATTCTTCTTTGAGCATGTACTGGGACTAAGCCCTAGAGTTGATGTTCCTCCACACGGGGTTTGAGATACAGCCTGACGACATTGGGAAGATGCTATGTGCATACTGGGTGGAGGTAGGGTGTCTAACCCCTACCCAACTGACTTCTTTCCATGGTGGTGATGGTATATCATTTCCATCGATGACTATCCCTATGTGGGAATATATTTTCAGGGAGATCCGGACATGCCCCTACCACTAGGAGCAACATACGGTGATATAGGTAACGAATCCCAAACCCTCTTTTTTTAGTTTTTTTTGAATTATTAATTTTTTTTGTGTTTTTTGATATATTGACTCAAAATACATGTTTTGGTGTGATGACACATAGTGACAATCTATCATGTGTATGCAGATGTTGGACCACGACAGCCTGACGATTTCCCTCATCATAGATGGAGGGGAAGAGGAGATGGCATCATGGGTGTGGATGCAGAGCAGATGTTCCAAAGCATCTACACAAACTTTGTATTCTAGAGCCATGGTGTGCTACCACGATCAGAACCCCCCTCCTCCTCCACAAGATTAGAGACCTGAGAGTGATTCATTTTTGTACTACCTTGTATTATATTTTGGTGGCTTGGAAGCCCCATTTTTGTATTATGACACTTATGTATTATGACGTCACATTTTGGATGTTTAATGAAAAACTTTTATGATGATCGATTTTATTTATTTACATGTGTGTAAAAATGTATGTTTGTGATATGCTTATGGTCTATAAAACAAATGCCAATCTAACACATAGTTAGCATATGAGTCAACAACTTGATTAAAAATTCTTGAAACATGTATGTATGTTATGTTATCAAATTTCCATTCTAACAATCTCACACATAAGAATCTTCGTAATAATGTTGGATCCCTAATACAATACAAACCATTAAGCTATGACACAACTAACTACGAATCAAGACATACCTCAAGAGAGAGAACACCATGTGAAATGGCATTCTGCAATAACTCGATAATGACACTATACTCAACAACATTGTTCAAAGAAGGACATAAACATACGCCTCCTGAAAACAATACCTGACCTGTAGGAGTATAAATCACCCAAGTAGTAGAGGCTGAGTTTTGAGTGTGGCGGCTAGTGCCATAAGTGAATCCTATGTAAGCAAAAGACTCCATTGACTTCTGCCATAAGAAATGAAAGATAATCAACAAAACCGATCACCATAAGAAAACCTAACTATGCAAAAAACTGTACAATAATATACAATAATTAGCAATGGCTAAAGATCATGCATAGTATTTTTTAAGATAGAACCCATTTCTAGGCTCCACCAAGGCTATCCCTTCATAATCCACCAGCTCATAGGTGTCCTTCTCTAACACATATTTGACTATGTAAGGACCATGCCACATGGGATTAAACTTCCCTGCCCCCAAGGGTTCTTTAGCTTGATCCCACAAAAGGACCAAATCACCTTCACTAAACCTCCTCGGACAGACAGACTTATCATATTGGACCTTAACGCGACGCTTATTTACTTCTAGAGCCACTAAGGCATCCCAACACTACTCATCAAGCTGCTTTAAGTGGACCAAACATTACTCCAATGCGGAAGTGTCTGGTAAAAGCTCTATAGCTAGCTTCAACGAAGGGATTTAGCATTCAATTGGCAAGACAGACTTGACTCCATGTATGAGTTGATATGGAGAAAAACCAGTGGCAGTCTTAACCATGGTCCTATAGGCCCACAAAGCAAGATATAACATGATATGCTAATTCTTCTTGCTTTGTATGATGGTTCACTGGAGAATAGACTTAAGTGATTTTTTCACTGATTCAACCTGTCCATTCGCTTGAGGGTAATAAGAAGAGGAGTACTCCTACTTATACCCTAACTTCGAGGCCAACTATTCCATCATTCTATTCTAAAAGTGCCTATCATGGTCAATGACAAGTTCTTTCAGAATTCCAAATCGAGTAATAATTTGACGGTGGTTGTCTCACCGTCAAATTTAACTGTGGGAATAGCCTCAGCCCATTTCATGAAATAGTCAATAGCCACTATAATATGATGATGCCCCCCAGCCGAAGCTGGGTTGCAATCCATGAAGTCAAGCCCCCACTTGGTGAAGGGACCAACGGTGATAATTGAATGTAACAGGGCAGGATGTGAGCGCATATTCCATGCAAACACTTAGCAAGGGTGACACTTCTTAACCGCATTAACACAATCTTTGAATATCGATGGCAAGAAATATCCCACTCTCAAGATTTTTTTGGCTGTAGAAATCCTAGATAAATGACCACCACACGCCCCTCCATGGAAATCATTCAGCACAACCTCAGCCTCATCATGGGTTAAACAACGACGTAAAATGGAATCTACCCCATGATAGTACAAAGTGTTATCCACTATATGGTAGTTCTTAGATATGTGACGTAATCATCATCTCTCATCCCATGAAAGGTGAGTAGGGACCTTCAATGTTTCCAAATATATGATGATATCCCCATACCATGGATCCAAAGTTGAGATAAGGAAAATATGCTCATCAAAAAACGTATCCTCATAAATCTCCTCCTCCTCCACACTTGGAAAATCATAAATGAGCTGCGCAAAAATCAACGATTTCTTTGATTTCGCTGAAACAAATTCGAGATTGAATTCTTGAAAATAATAATCCACTTATTATACTTTCCCTCGATCATCCTTCTGGTGAGGATGAACTGAAATGGATTGACATGAGCTACCACAAAGGTCTAGTGAAGGGGAATGTAATGTCTCAATCTCTGAACCACATGAACAGTGGCTAAGGAAAGTTTCTCCACATGGGAATAATAGATTTATGCATTCATAAGGTTCCATCTCAAATAATATATGACATGCTCATGGAGCTCCTCATCCTTCTAAACCAAAACCATACCAATTGTCTCTGTGGACGCGGCCACATAAATAAAAAAGTCACGGCTATAGTCGGGTGGACTAAGCACGAGGGCTAATGCTAAGGCTCACTTAAGAGCATCAAAGGAATCCTGGGCTCACTTATCCCAACAAAAGGTAGTGTCCTTCTTTAAAAGATGCATAAATCCTTTAGTCAAATTGGCAAAGTTAACCATGAATCTTCGCAAGAAATTTTCCATGCCTTGCAAACATTGAAGATGTCTAATATTGCATGGGGGAGACAATTGAAGTATTGCCTCAACCTTTAAGGGATCGACTCTTATACCCTCCTTGGAAACAATGAACCCTAGAAAGCAACCAGGCTTCACAGAAAAGATGCACTTATGAGGATTTAACCTAACCAGGTAATGGAAGCATCTTTCGAATACTAATCTCAAATGGTATGTATGACACACTCTTAACCGAGAATGACCAGCAAGGTCATCCAAAAGGACTTCAATAATTGTTTTGAGATCATGAAAAATCAAAGTCATAGCCCACTGAAATGTGGCTCCGACATTTTTAAGACTGAAAGGCATCTTCTGATATGCAAACATACCCCAAGGACAAATAAATGTAGTTTTGTGTTGATCCCGGGTTTGATCTGAATTTGATTATATCCAAAAAAGTCATCCATGAAGGAAAATACCTCGCTTCCTGCACACTCATCCAAAATTTGATCAATAAATGGTGTGGGAAAATTATCCTTAGGACAAGCATGATTTAAATCACAGAAATCAATGCATATGCGAATCGTTCCTTACTTATTATCATCCAGAATGGGGTTTGAAACCCACTCCGTCAAGGGAACGGGATAGATAAAACCAGCTTTTAATAGCTTCTCTATCTCAACCTTAATAGTGGGTTCTTTTCTAGGATTCACCGCATGCAAACATTGTCGAACGGGCTTCGCATTTGGATAGGTCTTAATTTCATGTTTGATATTACAAGTGTTGATACCTGGCATTTCCTTGTATGACCAAGCAAATATGTCACGAAACTCTTTGAACAGCTCGGTATACTCCTTAATCTCATCAGGGAAACAATCCACCCCAATGTAGACATTCTTAATTTTTCCAAGATCACAAGAGATATTGATAGGAATGGTAGCCGATATATTCACCATGTTCCCATCAGCCATCTAACCAAGAGAGCTTAATGGAACCATAGGACTACCAATCTTATCGCTAAGAATATCCCTAAAGTCTTCACTCTCCAAACAGTCAAGCTTGGGAAGAAAATAGGATCTATGATGTAACTCTTCCCAAGGTGGCTCAACTCTAGACATGGCCTCAATAATAGCTTCATCTGATGGAAAAACATCATCAAGGAAATCATGTGCATGAGAGGACTCAACTGCCCATGCAGGAAACACATACGGGTCTTCCTCATCCTTCTGCGAAGAGGAAGGAATAGGCTCTGTAACACAATCAAGATTCGCTTGATATGCTATCATTGCTGCAGGAAATGACACATCTGTTTCGACAGGTCTATTCAAAGGACTCAGTGAAGGAAGAATCCAAGAATCTTCCATATGGGTAGTTTGAAAAGACACTGAATTCAATGAAGATTAAGCCCCACTGAAACTAGATCTGATCATAAAAATAGGCACAGGACAACTAAAGGTCCCCATAAGGGATGGATACATACCTACACCCACACTCCCAGTTGCCTGTTGAGAATGATAGATAATCAGGATAGAAGCTCCCGATGATGCATTAACACTCGGATTTTTGAATGACAGTCTGATCAATCATAACAATCTTCCCATTAAATGGAAAGCATACTACTCGAAATAGAGAAGAGGCTATGGCTTGCATACTATACATCCAATTCTGACCCAGTAAAAGATTGTAATCAAGGGGTGCATCAACCACCTTGACCTCGATCGTGAAGGTCTTCCCTCCCAAATGGACCTTAAGAGAACAAAGAATTCCATGTGGCTGAAATAATATACCATCAAAGGCAGTCAACATGTTAGAAGATTGAGACAACTTGGGAGAATCCAAACCCTTCCAGCATGACAAAGTTATCATAGATGCAGCAGCACCTTCATCAATCATAGTGCATTTGACGGTCATGTTAAGACACTCTACATGAATCAAGAGAGACACGTAGTAAGGCAAGTGAGGATATAGTCCCATGGTTTCAAATTTGATGAAGAAAGAAGAGCTATCATCATTAACCCCAAGAGAAGAAAGCAAGGCTTTCCTTTGCAAATGAAAACTTTGAAGTACTTCAAGCGCAAACATTGCATAAGGAGTTTTCCCCAAATCCTCAACAACAGAATAGTTCTGGGCGGATCGAGCATTAGGATTGTGGCATGAATGCTTTAGGACTCCCTTAGGAATGTGAAGTGCAATCTTAGGTTTATCCATAGGGTTTTCAATACGCAAAGGGCTCTTGAGTGGACCAGGTTCCTTCCCAAGGTCTAGTTGTGATGAACCATAGTCTTTCACACGAGTCACAACCTTAGTAGCACGCACCATGTTGATGCAACCATGACTAGTATTGGATTTCGACAAATTTTGATCTCCACTCGACACACAATGAGGATCATGGGTCCTCAAGTTCATATTTTGATTATGGGGTAAAGGATTGGTCAACACAGCTAGGCCTTGTGCTATGAACCTCGAGGCATCCTCCATACGAGGGCACAAGTGAGTGAGGTGGTCATCCTTACACAATTTGCAAGGAAAATTAACCTTACGTTTAGATTTCTTGTTCCCCCCAGCATTGTGGGCATTCTTTTCATTAAAATTGGCATTTTCATTCTTGTTCCCACCCTTATGATTGTTTTTACCCTTTTTCTTATTCCTTTCGGGTTGTTGGTTTCCCTTTTGGTCCGATGATTGAACGGAAAGTACACTCACCATTTGGGTGGGTTGAGACAAATGCGTGGCTTGTTCTGAAGTGGATTGATTAATAGAAATTTGATCACTTGTTTCACAACTAAATCTGCAGGTTTGGTACTTGCACAACCCACAATTCCATCGACATGTGGTCCAGGCTTAATCTTGGGTTTGAAACTAGAACGCGGAGCATTAGGTATGATCTCATATAAAAGTCCGGATTGAGCATAAATCAAATCCAATTCATGTGCCCTAAAAATTGCTTGATCCTTGTTCTGGACTCTGGATGTAGAAACATCCTTTGCGATGTAAGGTAGCAACGATTTAAGGAACCACTCAAGGAGAAATCACGGTGGTATGAAAGCTTTAATCAACCTCTTTTGTCTATGCCACTCTTGGATATGGTCCGAGATATGTGTGGCTTTGTCCTGTCGAAATGTCAACAAGATTTCTATACCAACGTCGTAATGCATGGGTAGCTAGAAGTGATTGAGGAAAGTCATAGCAAGGTCATCGAACAAAATGAATGCCCCCCTCGGTAACTCTATATACCATTTCGGTGCAGGCCCGGTGAGGGTGCGTTGAAATAGCCTTAAATGGATTGAGTCATCATGTAAGGAATTGGAAGAGCAACAAAGGTGAAAAGTAGTGACATGTTCACTAGTATCTTCTCTTGCTTTGCCTTCAAATTTGGGAATTTCCAAGGGAAGCTTGTTAGGGATAGTCGGCCAAGCCGAGTCATGAGATACCGGATTGTTCATTAGTCTCGAAAATTCAGGTAAGTTTAACGTTCTAAGGAAAGGGAGCCTAGGTTGAGCAGGTCGATGCCATGCTCCTTGATAGTTTTGGTTCATATAAGGCTGACTACTGTAAATACCATGGCCTTGGCCATAATATCCTCCTCTCGTTTGATTGGTGTAGGGCTGCATGGAAGCATTATGATGTGGTGTACCTTGACTATGCGGTGCTACAAAGCCATAATTAGAGGAGTAAGTGGGTTGTTGATACCCATACCCATAGATTTGATAGTTCTTTCCATACTAGGGTCCATAAGATTGTCCATGAAAAGATCCATAAGATGTCCCATGGGATGTCCCATGAGAAGCTCCATAATTAGCGATATGGGGAACTCCTTGTGATGGACCATAAGATGATCCAGAAATAGGAATATGACCTCCTGAGACAACAGGAGGTACTTGACTCTGAGATACTACCGTGTAAGCAGTCACAGTACAAACATGACTAGTAGCAACATTCTAGCCCGAAGGACCACGTGAATGAGGGGGAGGAAGGGTTGTCAAAAATGCATTCGAAGGAGTAGGATTTGAGGATGAAGGGAAATGTGAAGGGATGTAAGTGGTATTCCCTATGGTCACTCATCTCGATTATGGTATCCGTATATGACTACTAACACTAGGTCTAGGACGGCCTTGTGAGGTATCTTACACCACCGGGATGGAAGGTGCAATGTGACTAGTGCTCCCAAATCTCTTCGCATGGAAAGGAATAGGATTGCCCTAGGGCATAGTGATAGGTTCAAATTCTGACTCGACATGATGTGCCAGATCATGTGCAAGGATATCAGGCATACCATAATGAACATGACTAGTGCTTGTGGGTTCATGATGAGTCTCGTCACCTAGAAATGAATACCGGCGACCTGTGAATGAGGGATCATAACCAGAATGTGAAGGTATTTCTGGTGAAGGATCATATACAGGAGTAGAATCTTCATCCTCAAGCTCTTGAGGTGGAGAAGACATCTTAGGAATCTCATCCTCGTGATCTCCCATTGTGTGTGAATCAAGGTGAGAAGTAGTCTGCCCGGACTGTCTGTTTCTCTCTCCCAAAGGATAAGGATATGTGGAAGGTGAAATTCCTGCTAAACGATGAGAATGACAAAGTGTTGCACCCAAATATACAATGAATCAAAAAATGAAAAAGACTCTATCTACTTATGCAAACCCTAGGAAAACTAGCATGCAGAGAGAATACACCTATACAAAGTAAAGTCAGATCACAAGAAAACAAGGGTAGGATATCTAAGCTCCCAAATGAAGCAGGTATGCCTCACCTAGGAGAGGCTTGAGACTCCCATACACAACAAGCGGAGGTTCATAACCAATTATAGTGGCCCTTAGCTTCAACGCATATAGCGATTATGTTGTCTAACCCCTACCTAGTCAAGACACCTGTAGAGTAACCTCTGTGAAGTACCCCCTCGATAACCTAGGTAAGGAAACTAAGTTCAAATCAATATAATCAATGCTCAGGTGGATAGTAGCAGGAGGGATTGATCGTATGGGCGGGGTAGGAAATCCTAAAAATCCTAAAAGAGCCCCCAGATACGAATACAATCCTAGAAATATCTCTGGTGCTACTCAGTTATGACCACGGGTCAACCCAATCGTTAACCACTCACATTGCCTCATGCTTAACTACCTTGTAAGAGGAGGATCTTGAGAAACACTAATTATACCAAGGAATTTCACACTCTCACCTGGACAAACACATACATGTTTCATTTAGTGGTCTTCGAGAATTTACTCACAATGAACTATTCCAAGACCCTAAAACCTAATCGTTTTGGTGCACCCTTGTTATACCAAAATCCTATCACCATCATGTGATAAGACATTTGACATACCTACTTGCCCTGAATCCTAGCTCTTGGACTGAAGAATAAATGGTTTTTTATCATTCTGTCATACAAATTCTGAGCACCACACATGCCCCTTCGTCCAGGAGTGGTACCCCTGCTCGCACGACCTTTCATCGGTTGTCCACAAGCAGTGCCACCACCCATTGCCATTGGTCCATAAGCGGTTATTACCGGAACCGCTCTGTCATATAAGGAGAAGCACGGTACCCTGGGTAAAAAGGGAAAAAGAGAAGCTTCTCGAGGCTTCTAGATGATAATCCTCAAGATATCCCTCATCCCTACTATAGTGGGTTAGTTGAGCTCGAGATCCCCCATCCTAGGATCTTTGAGACCATGTCACCCACAAATCTCTCAACCTATCCTATCCATCTACCCTTATAAATACAAGCTTATGGCCATGGTTGACAAGGAGAACATTGAAGGTATTGTTTTGATGTTGGACTGATTCTTGGCCCAAGATCATTTGGAGAGAGCATAGAGAGATAGAGTCAGATATTTTGGGGATGAAGAGCTGGTTTCATGGAGATGCATGTCAACACTAAGGCTTGGTTGTAAACTTCTTCATATTTCTAATGCAAGTTGATTTTTTGTCCCATATATATTGTTGATGTTTGATTTCAGATATATATTGATAGATTCCTTAGTCACTAGCATAGATTAGTAGATCATATTATAGTTGCTTTGATATGTTTCGTGTTCATCTTGATTGCAGGTACATAGGTGGACTATCAAAGCATTGTATTCCAGATATCTATAGTGTCTGGGGAGAGTTATCAGCCTCTGTGATCTATTTGTTCTAGATCTAAACCATTCAGACCATCGAAACACCTTGCTGTCCGCAGGAGGTGAAATATTTCGGTTAACAAATCTGGTGACTCTACTGGGGAAAGTCCTATCAGTTGTTCTGATATTTTTCAGTCTGCAACTCTTGTTCGAATCTAGGCTCCTTCTTCAAATCTCTTCAGTTAGATCTACTCTCTGTCTGACTTCATTTGGATTTGAAACCTCCAGATCTATTCAGATTTGAGTCATTTCAGTCTTTTATGCTTTGTTTCCATACTCAATTCAATAGTATTTCCCTTGATCTATCCTTTTTCTGACTAGATCCTTCGTTCTTCTTGTGTTTTGGTCATCTACAAGGAATCGCACATGTGCCTTTGGCAAGGAGTGGTGCCACCACCTGAGTCTAGTTAGCAATACGTGGTGCCACCACCTGAATCCAGTGAGCAAGAAGCATTTTTTCCTCAAAACTGCTTGTCAGCAGCTTCATCTGCGCGGTGCCAGGTAGGCCCTGTTCTAGACTTTGTTTTTTGGTTTTTTTGTGTTTTTTGTTTACTTTTTGATGAAAATGAAGTGTGTTTTTGAAAAAAAATGCTCCATGAATTGTGTATTCTGCAATCACTTTGATTGTTGTATTCTTTCTACATTCAAAGAGAGTTTATGTTTCTTGCATTGGATTTTACATTATTTTCTTTGCTTGAAACCTCTTGCTCCTTTCTGTAGATATCATTCGTTGGAATTGGAAATATACATTTCATTTTCGTGAGTAGGTTTTTGGTTTTTTTTGGACTTGGAATGCATGAGTGATCCATGTTGTTTTGAGTCTTTCTTTGCTTATGGTGATTCCTGTTTCCTTTTGCATGCTGATTTTTTCAGTGCTTGGTAGGAAAGATAGGTTCTTCGTTTCCTTGTCTATTTCAAAGAGAAGTTTTAGTTTTCTCTCTCTTTTGCTTTATTCGCAAGTTTGTTAATTGATTTTCTTCTTGTTTTGTACATGATTGTTTGAAATTCTAGATCTTACTTTCATTGAGAAGAAACATCTATTTTCAGCTTTTGTGTGCATTAGAGTTAGATTTGTTTGGAAACGTTAGTGAAATAATCTTTCAATTAAGTTTTTATGTGTCCTTTTCAAGCATGAAAAGATAGGAAACATTTCTAGTTTATTTATGTTAAATGTTCTCTAGATCTCTTTTTTATTTTCTTTGAAGATTGTTTGGGGTGCATTGATATTTCACTTTTCATTTGAAAAGATAGAATTGCATTTGCATTTGGGTGTGCATTTTTGGGAAGAAAAGTAAATCTCTCTCCCTCTCTTAGGTAGGGAAAAATTGCATTATCATATAGATCAGTGTGCATCTTCTTTAATTTCAAGTTTTCACTCCATGGTTCCACCTAAACGCACAAGATAAAATTAACGGTAGTACTAGGTTAAAAATTTTAGCAATTTGAGTGATAAGTTAGAGACATGTTCGGGCGTCATTAAACGTAGGAGCTACTGTTATTTGTTATTATTACATCCTGGGACTCGTGCAGTTCTTCCATGTATCGTTGATATATCGAACGGCCTTTCACCTACCCTTGAGGTATATAGAAAGGTACTTCACATACTCAATTGTATATCGAAGGCCCCTTGTGTATGGTTATGCATTAGACAACACTACTACCGATTTGAGCTCCCTCGTACCTTGCATATATCGAGAGGGCCTTTTAGGAATCCTAAAACCATCCGAGTTATCCTTTTGTCCTATCCTGTGAGGTTCCTGACTCTTATCCACTCCTTTCACATGTTTTCTCATTGATTTCAGTTTGAGTAGTACTTTCTTGTGCGTGATAGTTAGGGGGTTATTAGAGAGTTTAGAGATGGCATCCTCATCTGGGACTACCACTCAAGAGGTCCCTTTCCAAGGTGTACCTTTTGTATTCCCTCTAAGTGAAGGTATTGGTCCTCCCTTTATTGCCACTCTAAATATTCTTGGATTAACTATAGTATTTCCAGTTTGGCTATTTAATCTGGTAATTCATGTTACACCTAATGTCTCAAATGTCACCTCTCCTTCAGGAGAGGATCAACCTCAACCTAATCCCTCTCCTTCTTCATCGGTTGTTGTTCCACCCCTTTCTTCTTCTTCTCTTGACCAAAGCTCTATGGTTAGTAGTCATGTGGATAAGAAGAAGAAGAAAGGGAAGAGTAAAAAGAAGAAGGATAAGAAAGAGAAAAAGCAGCAACCATTTGCTCTTGATGGTGCTCATTCTAAGAGAACACCTGGAAAACCCAAGTTCCCTTGTAAGCTTTGCAAGGGGGACCACCTTCTTAAGGAGTGTTCCAGTCTCTCCCGTGTACAAGAAGAGTGGTCTAAAAGGTACAAACCATCTATGTCATCAACCTCTAACCATCATGTTGATGATACTCCCTCAACCAGTGACCCATTGGTAAAATGTCGTAAGGTTAAAGTCTTGTATCCTTGTTTGATATGCTAGGCTATGCATTGTACTTTTCTTTGTCCAAGCATGGATGAAGCTTCGCGTTGGTTGGAAAATATTACTGATAATCAACAATTGATTCCAACAAGTGATAGTAAGTTATCTCTTGATTCCTCATTGGTTGACCAAGTGGTCGATTCATATTTATCTGTGGTTGATCCCAATATTCCTTTGGAGAGTGAAGTTAAAGTGGTCGAGTCGGTGTCATTTCCACCCAATCCCACTCTTTCATCAGAGAGTGTTAAGACTAAAGTAGTCTCTTTGACCAAATCTTCGTCTTGTTCCTCTCTTCCAGTAGAGAATGAACTGAAACCTGCTGAAGTTTTTATGATTCATTCTGATTGTTCTCGACAAGAGGAAATTTTGTCTATTTCAACAGAACCCTCTCCGAGTAGTGAGGTTATTTCCTTTTAGTGGAGTAACCTAACAGAGTCTCGTCTTCATTCAAGTGTTCCTTTCCAGATAGTTGTGAGTGTTACTGCTAGGCAGATACTTCACACTATTGTTGACGAAGGGGCTTCCATTAGTATTTTATCCTCAACTGCTTGGAAAGCTTTAGGTTCTCCTCAGCTTGTGCCAGCCATCGATTAGATACTCACTTTTAATCGTAGGCCTACCTCACCTTTAGGGACTCTTCCTTGTTTTCCTATTACATTACGAGGGAAAACTGTCTGTATTGATGTTATGGTGGTCCAAGGTCCTTTAGATTTCAATCTGCTCCTTGGACATGATTATGTTTATTCCATGAAGGATGTTGTGTCCACACTCTTTAGAGTTATGCATTTTCCCCATGATGGGAACATGGTGACCATTGATCAACTTTCTTTTGTTACACCTGATCATCGCATTACTCCTAGTAATCAGACTTCCCTGAATGTGTTGCATGTTCTTGTGGTTCCTTCCCCTTCTCCTAGTTAGCTTTTTCCCATCATAGGTAAAATCAGGGGCATGGCTCTAGTCTATGGACATCATAATGGAGCTAAGCCGCTAGCTTTTAAGTAATGGGGGCAACCTACCAACCTATAGATACCATGTTCAATTGGAGCAGGTTTTAGAGCATAGTTTATGCTTTTGGTTTCAAGCTCGTTAAAAAATAAAACCACTCGTTAAGCATAGTTTATGCTTTTGGTTTCAAGCTTGCATAAAAATGAAACCATGTCTAGAGCATAGTTTACACTTTTGGTTTCAAGCTCGTTAAAAAATAAAACCACTCCTTAAGCATAGTTTACACTTTTGGTTTCAAGCTTGCATAAAAATGAAACCATGTCTAGAGCATAGTTTACGCTTTTGGTTTCAAGATCGTTAAAAAATAAAACCACTCCTTAAGCATAGTTTACACTTTTGGTTTTAAGCTTGCATAAAAATGAAACCATGTCTAGAGCATAGTTTACCCTGTGGTTTCAAGCTCGTTAAAAAATAAAACCACTCCTTAAGCATAGTTTACGCTTTTGGTTTCAAGCTTGCATAAAAATGAAACCATGTCTAGAGCATAGTTTACTTTTGGTTTCAAGCTCATTAAAAAATAAAACCACTCAAGCATAGTTTATGCTTTTGGTTTCAAGCTTGCATAAAAATGAAGCCATGTTTTGAGCAAAGTTCCCATTCTATGTCAAGCTCATTAAAAAATGAAATAAATCTCCTCAAGCATAGTTTACCTTTTGGTTTCAAGCTTTCATAAAAATGAAATAATTCTTGAGCATAGTTTAGTTTCTATTTCAAGCTCATTAAAAAATGAAATGGATCTCCTCAAGCATAGTTTATCTTTTGGTTTCAAGCTTGCATAAAAATGAACTCATTTCTGAGCATAGTTCATTTTCTATTTCAAGCTCGTTAAAAAATGAAGTAGGTTTCCTTAAGCATAATTTACCTTTTGGTTTCAAGCTTGCATAAAAATGAAACCATGTTCCAAGCATAGTTACCTTATGTTTCAAGCTTGTGTAAAAATGAAACAGATCTCCTTCCCTTGATTCGAGTCTTCAATTTAGTGTTAGAACTTGAACCTTCGCCTGCTCAATTCTCATTCTTCCTACCTCCCTGGTGAACATTTGCACATCAGTAACCAGGTTTTTAGGTTGGGTATGGAAGAAGAATCGTCAGATGAAATGAAGCTTGGGGGCATGTCGAGCTGCTAGCAACCATGCTAGGGGTAAGCTTCGCTAGCAATAATGCTGGGGGAAATATTACAACCTTTGTATATCATGTTAATGGTATTTTTCAAGCATAGTTTACATATTGGTTTCAAGCTTGCGTAAAAATGAAACCAATCCTTGAGCATTCTTTCAACTGATCTTCGAGCTCGTTAAAAACAGTAAGATGGTGTTGAGCTTACTTTTCATTTTTTGTGCTCTGGTTAAAACATGAAAAGTGGTTTGAGCTTAGTTTATTACTTTTTTGTGCTCTAGATTCAAACATGAAAAAGGTTAATGGAGTTCTCTTTAAACTCTTTTTAGGCTCCCTAAATATGAAAATATCGTCGAGTGATATTGTCTCCTTCACGCTCGTTAAAGTATTTGAAGAGTCATCCGTCCAACGGTAGATTATCTCTTTCTTGGTTCGGATAGGACTATTTACGAGAAAGGAACACTCCAGCCTATCATGACTAGAAGAGTTCTCTAAGGTATGATTTTACACTTTTTCGGGCCTTAGAGACTAAATCATACAAAAATGGACCCCCGTGGAGTCTTCTTTCGTATTCGTTCAGACTCTCTAAACATGAACGATATCGTGTTTTCTTTTAGTGGACTCATTAAATTAAACATTGAGAGACCCATTTTGGGAATGAGCCCCTCCTCTCTCAGGTTCATAAAACAAATGAGACTGGACTTGTCTTTTGACAAGTTATATCGAGTGTTTGTTACCCTCTTTGAACTCGTAAAACTGAAAAGAGGCACTCATCAACCATGATGGGGGAAATGGGAAGGGAATCATTTTGCAAATAATGGAAGTTGTTTGTCGTTACCTTTGAACATGGCACTTGTCTACACAATCATGTTAGTCAATTGGGTATTCAGCTGATCTCTGTTACGATCCACTTTCATGAGTCATGCCAATCCTTTGAGTCTTTCAAAAGAATGCATTGTCCATTGTTGCATTGTGTATCTATCATGTCTAGTCATATTCTCAAGTCATTTTGTCATGCCACCTGATGTTCAAAGGGAGTCTGAAGAAGTTTTACCTCTACATTCTACACAATATTTGTGTCAGTATCTTTGAGTCAGTCATATGGATAATACATTCACATCATTCCCGAACTATGTTCCAAGTTTCGTGTCATCGATGTGGGACTCATCATGGCCCTCCTTCAATAAGACTATTCCCATTGACATCAGCTCATCATCCAGGAAATAGTCTTAGAAATGATATTTAGTACCTTCAGATATGTATGCCTTAATGATGGATTCTCTCGCTCTCGACATAGGTTCACATCATTGACCTTTGATCGACAGAATCGACTGGGTGTTCGACATCAAGAGATCTATTTGCACTCAGTAGATTGTACTAGGGTACCTTGGGAACCATTGACATTAATGGTGATCTCCCTCCCACTTGTTAATGGTTCACATCATTGGCCGGTAATCAAGTGGTTTCTACCATGTTCAACTCCAGATCATTGTAATCACATGGATAGAATCGTACTTTGTGGAAGATGATACCAAGACCCTAAGCATTTGTTTAAAAGTGCTTGTTTCTTTTTCCCCAGGTTGCGATTGAATTTTGTATATCTAGCATGGATCCAAATTTGTATGGTCATGGCTATGCTCAAATTTGCATCTGTATGACATAGATCTATGTTGTATTTATGGTAGCTATGTCTAAGTTTGAGTCCTCTATCACATGGATCTATGCTGTATTCTAGTAGCTATGCTTGTTTATTCCACTCATGGATCTTCCTTGTATTGGTCTGCAGCTATGAGTTTGGTTACTTGTGTCTATGAGTCAACATACTGATGTACTATAGATGCCTAATTGACTACATGCTTTGATCGAGCCAACATTTTCATCTCCTTGAAACAACTTGTTATCAAAGCTCTCGTTTATCATATCACTCTAAGACTCATGCTTTGGGGGGCATCCTGTTATACCAAAATCCTGTCACCATCATGTGATAAGACATTTCACACACCTACTTGCCCCAAATCCCAGCTTCTGGAGTGAAGTCTAAATGGTTTTTTATCAGTCTGTCATACAAATTCCCAGGACTGCGCATGCCACTTTGTCCAAGAGTAGTACTCCTGCTCACACCGCCTTTCATCGGTTGTCCACAAGTGGTGCCACCACCCATTTCCCTTGGTTCATAGGTGGTTATTACCGGAATCACTCTTTCATAGAAGGAGAAGCACGGTACCCTAGGTAAAAAGGGAAAAAGAGAAGCTTCTTGAGGCTTCTAGATGATAAGCCTCAAGATATCCCTCATCCCTACTGTAGTGGGTCATTTGAGCTCGAGATCCCCCATCCTAGGATCTTGGAGGTGACCTCACCCACAAATATCTCAACCTATCCTATCCATCTAGCCTTATGAATACAAGCTTATGGCCATGGTTGAGGGGGAGAACATTGAAGGTATTGTTATGCTGTTGGACTGATTCTTGGCCCAAGATCATTTGGAGATATCATAGAGAGCTAGAGTCGGAGCTTTTGGGGATGAAGACATGGTTTCATGGAGATGCATGTCAACACTAAGGCTTGGTTGTAAACTTATTCATATTTCTAATGCAAGTTGATTTTTTGTACCATATATATTGTTGATGTTTGATTTTAGATATATATTGCTAGATTCCTTAGTCACTAACATAGATTAGTAGATCATATTCTGATTGCTTTGATATGTTTCATGTTGAGCTTGATTGCAGGTATGCAGGTGGAATATCAAAGCCTTGTATTCCAAATATCTATAGCGTCTAGGGAGAGTTATCAGCCTCTGTGATCTATTTGTTCTGGATATGAACCATTCAAACCAGCGGAACACCTTGCTGTCCGCAGGAGGTGAAATATTTCGGTTAACAACCCTATAAAATAAAAGAGTGTAATTCATTTTATTATGCATTGATTTTAATTGTATTATTACTCAAAATGGAAAATGATCGTGCAACTAATGGTGTTATGACACAACAAGAAGTAAAATGAACACCTAATAATCAATGCAAATGCACCATGTCGAATGAAAAATGGGGTATGCTACTACGTGAAATGCAAAAATTTTCCTTCAAATTAAAATGCAATAATTCCTATATGAAAATCTGACTAATACTTCTCCAAGAAAACCTAATGCAAGTACCATGCAAAATGCAAAATGCAACAATGATGAAAAAAACAAATATTTTTGTATTTTTTGAATTAAAATGAGATAATAAAGAAAAACTATGACTCTACAACCCCCAAACTCTGCAAGAACTATTCAAACAACACCCAAGCAAAGCACTAAGGTAAAAGAGACCTAATGCACTAATCTCAAAACAAAAAATAGAAAATGCAATGACAAGAACATTCTCAAAAAAAATCTCAAACTAAAAAGCATCTTTGGTCAGAAACCGAGGTGTATACAGACTCCAGAAGCATCCAAGAAGACTCAACAATCATCCTAACTCACCCATCAACACTTAATCTTCCCCAAAAAGGTAAAACTTAGGGAATATGCGACTGTGTGCATAAAACCCTCGTATATATGCAAATATCCCAATAAAAACTATGTGTACAGGTGACTGTGAAGACAAAACTCTCGTACATGAAGAAAAAGAGATAAAAAAGAAGGTAAGCAGATAAGCTAAGATGAAATTTACTCCTATCAGAAACTACCAGGAAAACATGCCCCTAGACCTGACTCAGAAACAAATAAATCAGATTAATTCAAGAACATTGAATGCTGATAAAAACCCCCAAAGGAAATGACTAGGAACTCCCTAGTATGGTCACCAATTCTATTACGGAGAAAAATTCCTATGGCTTGGGGTACCACAACAGACAAAGTAAAAACAAAAATCGATCCTTTCCCATATGCAAGAGAAACCAAACATCTAACACTAAAGGATCTCAAAACATACCTTATTCCAGATGGTTGATATAGATCCTCGTTGAGCTTTTCCACTCTTTCTTGTACTAGCAATTTGCTCTCTCAACATTCAGCAAACAAGATAAGCATGCTATATAATTGTGTTAGACCTACTCTAGAATATATGATCAATAACATAAAATCATTTAAAAGCATCCATGGATTCAATACTCATTTAAATACACATTATTGGATAGGAAAATATATTTCTATTAATATAAATCAGAGATTACAATAGTGACAACCTCTGTTGGCATGTCTACGAATCAGAGAAACTGAGTCCTACACCTGGGCCTCCACCACTTCAATCCTCCATCTCTTGATAGTAAGCACACAAGCAAAAGGAAAGCTTGGGAAGAACACAAAGTGCTCCATGGGACAAAGGGATATAGACTCAAGTATAAGCTCCAGAAACAATGGACTATAATTTTCTTGCTCTTCAATTCCTCTCCTTTCAATGTATCCAAAGGGTTCCTTATATAGTGCTTCAATGGGGTAATGGAAGGTGAAATCTGAGTGATCTCAAGGCATATGGAAGGAAAAGAGACAAGTGACTCGGATCCACATCAAGGAAAACTCTAAAACTATTTGGTCTTTTGCACACATCCCGATGTACACGGGTTTGAGGGTCATATCCATGTATATACATGAGAAAGGGATTAAAAGTCACGTATAGCAAATAATGCATGTTTTTAGGGATGATCTTGGAAACATCAAAGGTACAAAAATGGTCCATGGGGTCTAAAGAGTCTGCAGAGGGACAAGGAAGGCCATAAAGGAGTGATCCACCATGTGTGGTAAAATCAGCTATAATAGCATGTGTAAACCAATGTTAAATTGAATGGCTAATTAATTAATGAATGTGTTTAAAGATTCAATCAATAAATTACTGTAGGTTTCAAATTTTTAAGTTGAAATTAACACCTTTCCTAGCCCTTCTTCCCCTACCTAGTCATCACCCTTCGGGGTATTCTAGGATAAGATGAAGGGTGAAGCTCGTATATTAATAGGCACCTCACCTGTCATTTTTCAAAACCACTAAAAACATGTGACTTGGAAGGTAAAGGGGGTAGTAGGCCCAGGGGGCCTCACGTCACTTAGCATCCTCCTTGTTGACCGACCTTGCATCCGGAGGGTGACCTGAGGATCTATGGATGGGATTAGTCCCATTGTGTTGAGAGCCCAACACCCTTTCCTGGTTGAAGAGAAATACAGGTGTAAGGCAGTCACCTAGTCAGGCTATCATAGTTCAGATTCAGATATGGTACATGTTTAAATTTCTATTTATCATTTACTACTTTCATCAATAATGTTCTAAATTCTATGGAATATTCATAAACCATTCACGCAACCACTAAATACAATAGAAAGACAAAAGTACATGCACAAAAACCATACCATAAAAAAAAACCAAACTCATTTCATGACGCTGAGCAAGCCATTAAAATCTATAATTTACACTAAGTCAAACATCTACATTCTTTGAGGACATAAGTCCCTGACTACCTTAACCATGGGAAGTACTTGGGATCAGCCCAAAAAATCATTGTGAGGAGTACCATGAGAACCCCAAAGTAGCTACCCACTAAGAGGAATTGCCAAGCGAAATGGGCAACGATCCCCATCGATTGACTAGAATTCCCATCAGGAAAAATCCAAGTGTTGTCTTCTAGCAATCTTGGTGGACAAGTGACCACCTGAAGCCAATAGGAATCCATTAAAACCAGGGTCCAAAAATAATCACCGTATTTCACCACTTGACATACAAATTAGACACAATTGATCCCCCACATTCTTCCTCACACCTGAGAGGAAATCCACCACAATTCGGGTCCTTGAACCAACACCATCAAGACCATTATTGATGACCCTCTACACCATCAAAGGGCCACAAAGCTTCTGATTCAGATTCAGAATCATACCAATCTGTGCTAGACCTACATACTGCACCATCTAGCCCCATGGCTGGTGCAAACTCAGATCCATTTTTTGGCTTAGTGATTGGAAGTGGACCCATGTCCAAACCCCACACCACCACCAACATCTCTGCTGGTGGCCCCAACATGGTCATGCAAACCATCATAAGCCAGCTACCACCACCCATATTGACCAGTCAAGTTGTCCCACATGTAACACATGGGGGCAGTGTTCCTTCCACCCACATTGTCCCACTTGGCATACATGGGGGCAGTGACCCTTCCACCTACAGTGCCCCTCCTATCACACATGGGGGCAGTGGCCCTTCCACTCACATAGTTCCTTTTACCACACTTGGGGGAAGTGGCCCATGCACAATGGTGCCACAAGTACCCCCCAGTTAGGCAGGTGCATCATATCCCTACAAACCCCACCACCATTGCTGCCGCATCTCACATCAACCTTGGGTCAAACATTCCTTTCATGGAACATCTCAACTTTCCTGACTTGTCTTGGTTAACAAATGACCCTATTCGCCATCAAACGTTTTGGCCTCCCATACCAACCAAAATTCCCTCAAACATTCCCAAGTTTGAAGGGAAGGAAGGGGAGTGCCCCCAAAACCACATCATGATGTTTCACCTATGTTGCTCATCAAATAGCATTGTAGATGATTCAATCAGACTCTGACTATTCCAGCGCACCCTCACAGGTGCTATAGCCAAGTGGTACGTTGAGCTACCACAATCCAAGTACCCAGATTTCAACTCCTTGGCTTTCATGTTCCTGCAATATTTCCAAATCCCCATTAGATATGACAAAGGGGTCGAGATCTTGTTATCTTGCCACCAGAATACTGTGACCCACATAACCAACCACATCAATGAGTGGTGGCGATGTCGTAGTTTTTGCAAGATTCAACTTGATGACAGGATATTCCTGGATTGGTTCCTAAAAACGTTTTTACCACCTATAGCAAAGGAAGTCACATCTAAGCATCCCCAATCCGAAGATGAGGCCATCTTGAAAGCCCAGTAGTTTGATCTGGTCTATACATAGTTTGGATACCCTTACACTATCATTCCAGATGCTCCCCATGCAAGCACCTCCTATTAGGATGCACCGAGGGCATCCCATGCTACAGATGGAATCATAAGTTCTATCTCCCATGAACCACATCACCATTCGACACCACCTGCAATACCACCATAACCAAGCAACACTCCTAGTGTTTCCTACCAAAACCAAACTCTAGACTATGCAAGAATGATATCCCAGTCCAGAGCCACAACTTCTTATGCACAACCTGCACTGTCGCAGCAGGTCCAGGAATTAGCTTGGCCGACACAACAATACACAGGACAAATGCCCACATTTGTGGCACCGACACCCACCCAAGTCTAATATGCACCACTGGTACAAGCTGTTCAAGCCCTTGCCCCTGCTCCACCTGCTCCATTAGGACATGTGTTTTCACAACAAAACCATCCCAACCAGCCAGCCCCCAATAACCAATAAGGGAAAGCTAGGAATAACCGACCCCAAAAACAAGGAAACAATCAACCACAGGGAGGAAGTCAACAACCAAATCCTCCCAACAATGTCCTGGTGAACTGGCCAACCCAAAATACTTAATGACCAAATGCACCAAGATGCAACACTCCATTGCATACAAACCAACTATGCACATTATGCGAGGTCTACGAGCAATACACATATGAGTGTCCCTTCATGGGTCGCAGTAAGCAAGCCATTAGGAATGAGGTTCAACATGCCACCAATACAACAGACCAAGCCCAACCTAACCTGACACCACCAGGAACTCCTCCTATGGTGCTCCAAAACCCATTACCAGTCCAAGGACTGGTGGCAACTGCACCTCCTCCCCAACCCAATCCGAATTCCCTGGGGGCACCACTGATGGCAGAAATAAGTGTTCACCACCTGCTATCTATGACAACTAAAGAGGTCAATTTACAGACTAGACAAAACCAGTACGGAACCAACACTGAACTTGCCAACACATCAACAACATCTACATCTAAAACAACCAATGCACCTCTTCAGTTACCCCCTTTCCTATGCCCTCCCATACACCGGGTTGCCAACAATGCCACTGCTAGAGCTACTGTCAGCTATAGCATTGTGGATGATTTGGGCCAAACACCTACCACCATGTCTTCTCTTGAGGTACTCAAAACTTTCCCAACGTAGCGGAAAGCCTCAATAGCCACCTTGGGTGCTGTAGACTCCTCTAACTCCAATTTGATCACATTTGACATAGAGAATGGAGAACCACGGATGCCATCAACCATTGTCTTTACCAATCTCGACGTCTATCTGGAATTTGGTCGTACACCGGTGCATAGTGGATGAGGGGGAATCCACATGCATTATGTCTGCCCTAGTTTGGTAGAAGCTTGGATCCCCAATTCTGCAACCATCCTCTACTACTCTGCGATATTATGATGGCCATCCCACTAAAGCCCAAGGAATCCTCCCTCATGTCCCCATCACATTAGCTAGGAAAATAGTACTGATTGACATAGAGGTTGTCAGTGCTCAGTTGGACTATAACATTCTCCTTGGAAGAAGTTATATGTATGCCATGAGAGCCATAGCATCAACTATTTTTCATCTCATGATGTTCCCACATGAAGGAAAAATCATGATGGTTGACCAACTGACTTATCACGATCCACAAGGGCTAACAACACCCGCCAACATTATCCCTATGATCAACACCATTGATCCACAAGGGATGACCACACCCACCAATGTTATCCCTATGGCCAACACCATGGTTGACAACATACCAGCCTCCCCATTGTTGAATGTGGGCCCTGGGTTGTTTTTCGATACCACCATGACAGATTCTTTGCCCTTAGTGTCACCACTACTGACACCAAATGAGACTATGGATCTGTGCATGCTCTCATCCAGCACTGCTACACCCAAACAACAACCGCATCCACAGCCCCAACTGCAACTGTAACACTATCCATAGCTGCAACATCAACATCAGCCGCAACATCATCCGCATCCACAACATTACACGTAACCACAACCACAACCTCACCCCCACATACAACCATCAGGGATTTTTTTGGGCTCCTCCCCAATCCACATAATTCCCTTCCTATTTCCCCCACTTGGTGTCATGAGCAAGCCAGTAATGGATACCTTAAACTTACCCAATTTTACATTGGGATTTCCCGTGTGGTACCTGTATCCATCGGTTCAACCACCAATGCCCCAGGTAGTATTAACCCCTGTGCAACCCATTACGATTGAGTCTCATCCTCCACCCGACCCGCAAAAACCAACCACCACACCCACACCTGCACTGCCCCACCCAAAAAGGGCCAGGGGAAAAAATGTGAAATCTACCACTGAACCTCAACAGATCCCACCTTGTTCCATCTGCAAAGAACAGGGCCATCCAACTCAAAACTACCCTGAGATTCCCATAATCTGTGCACATGTGGATGCCATGGATACAAAGGAAAACCTCCCCATGGTTAAACTCCCAAGCGGGCCAATAGTGAGAAACAAGTCATTGAGAACAAACCATGCTTGCACCCACTAGTACTAAATGAGAAATTAATGACTAAAAAAAGACTAAAATTAGGCTATAAACGACTATTTTTGAGTTGGCGACTAATAGTAGCTAATTTCCACTATCTTATAGCTAGTCGTATTTCACTTAGTCATTAATAGCTTGACTTATTATTCATTAATTTACTCATTGATTTAGTCATTGATAGTCAATATTTAGTCATTGATGGTCAATGATTTAGTCATTGATTTAGTCACGCATTTAGTCACTGATTTAGTAACTGATTGCAGCAATTAATGACCAAATATATGACTAAATAAACTACTAGATGATAACATATTAATGACTAAGCTAAATATGAATAAATGTTATTCACGCTATAAGATATGGGAAATTAGCTACTAATAGTCATATATATGTGAATTTAGTCATTTTCATAGTCACAAATTTATTATAGGGTATGGAGGAATCGAACCACCAACCTCCTGCCTATATTTAGGCAGGTGCTCTACCATTGAGCTAGCACCCTTTAAGAGGTTGTTATTGCTTGATAATGATTATAGTCAAACAAATTTTTCATCATTCAAGCATACAAAGTAATGATTATCAAGTTACTCTAGATCCATAATAGCTTAGCCTGTACTAGTCCTTCAAGTCATTTGTGCACTTAATAAATGCATTTGAAATACTTGAAGGACTATTACAAGGTAAGCAATTATGTATCTATAGTAACTTGATAATCATTATTTTGTATGTTAATTCATCACATTCTACACAAACAAATATTTTCAATGATAACCAATCCAAGTGTTAGCTGGAATATTTCACCTCCTGCAGACAGCAAGGTGTTCCACTGGTCTGAATGGTTTAGATCCAGAAAAAATAGAGGATAGAGGTTGAAGACTCTCCCTAGACATCGTAGATACCTGGAATGCAATGCTTTGACAGTCACCCTGTGTACCTACAATCAGCTCAACACGAAATAGATCAAAGCAACCAGAATATAATCTACTAATCTATGTTAGTGACTAAGGAATCCAACAACATACGTGTGAAATCAAACATCAACAATATATGTGGGACAAAAATCAACTTGCATTAAAGAAATATGAAGAATTTTACAACCAAGCCTTAGTGTTGACATGCATCTCCATGAAACCAAGCATTCTCATCCCCATAAGCTCTGACTCTAGCTCTCTCTATGCTCTCCAATGGTATGGACCAAGTGATCAATCCAATAGCATAACAATACCTTAGGAGTTCTCCCCCTCAACCATGGTGTTATAGCAGATTTTACCACACCAGGTGAATCACACTTGTATGGCCTTCCCCTGTCCCTCTGTAGACTCCTTAGACCCCCTGGACCATTTTTTGTCCTTTGATGTTTCTTAGACCATCCCTAAAAACATGTGAAAATTGCTATACGTGAATTTTAAACCTTTTATCGCATATATACATGGGTTTGACCTCTAAAACTACGTACATCGAGATGTGTACAAAAATCTAGATCCTTTTGGAGTTTTCCTTGACATGGATCCAACTCATTGTCTCCTGGCCTTCCATATGCCTTGATATCGCTCGGATTCAACCATTCATTACCCCATTGAAAAGCTATATAAGGAACCCTTTGGATACATTGAAGGCATAAGATAATTGAGACCAAAGAAACTATAGTCCATTGTTGCCAGAACTTGTGCTTGAGTCTGCATCCCTTTGTCCCTTGGAGCACTTTAGTGTTCTTCCCAAGCTTGCCTTTTGCTTGTGAGATTGATATCGAGAGATGGAGGATTGAGGTGGTGCAGGCCCAAGTGGGGGATTCAGTTTCTCTAATTTGCAAACGTTCCAACAGAGGTTTTATTCATTGTAATCTCTGATTTTATATTAATATAAATATCTTTTCCTGTCCAATAATGTATATTTGAATGAATATTTCATCCATAGATGATTTCAAATGCTTATACGTTGTTGATTATATATGCTAGAGTAGATATAACACCAATATGTACAGTATGCTTGTCTTGTTTACTTATTGTTGAGGAAGTGATTCATCAATTCAAGCTGAAGTTGGAAAGCTCAATGGGGATCTACTTCAACAGTCCGGAATAAGGTCCGAGTTTTGATCCTTTAGTGTTAGATATTTGATTTCTCTTGCATATTGGAAAGGATTGATTTTTGGAGTCAAGCTATCTATTGTGGTACCCAAAGCCATAGGAATTTATCTCCATAATAGAATTGGCAACTCATTGGTGGCTCCAATGTTGCTAAGTATAGTGTCGTTATTGAGCTTCTACGAGATGCCATTTCACATGGTTTTCTCTCTCTTGAGGTACGAATTGATTCAGAGTTAGTAGTGTCACAGCTTAATGGTTTGTACCATGTTAGAGATCCGACATTATTAAGAATATTCTTACTGTGATATTGTTATAATGAAAATTTCACAATATAACATACATACATGTTCCAAGAATTAATAATCAAGTTGCTGACTCATATGCTAACTAAGTGTTAGATTGCCATTTGTTTCCTACATAATAAGCTCATCACAAACATAAATTTTTACACATGTAAATAAATAAATTGATCATCATAAAAGTTTTTATAAACATCCAAAATGTGGTAATACATAGTGTCATAATATAAAACTGGGGCTCTCGAGCCACCAAAATATAATACACGGTAGTACAAAATATATCACTCCTAGGTATCTAGCTAGCCATCAAAATAGCCACCATATCACTCCTAGGTTGTGATCATGGAATGTCACCATGGCTCTAGCTAGCCATCAAAATAGCCACACCCATGCTCATGGTACACCCACCACCTGGCGCTGCATGGCCTCAGGAAAGTCCTCAACTTGCGCCATGGGTACTCTATGTGTCAGTCTCACGAATTTGGTATGAATGCTTTGGAGTGTCTGCTCCGCATCCACAACTGTGATGTCGTCTCCTCTTCCCCTCCATCTATGATGAGGGAAGCCTTCAGGCCGTCATGGTCCCACATCTACATGCATATGGTAGATGTCACTATGTATTATCACCCAAAAACATGTCTTTTGATTCCACATAATAAAAAAACAAAAAAAAATTAAATAACTCAAAAATTTTAAAAAGAGGGTCGAGATTCGTTACCAATGTCACCGTATGCCGATCTTGGGGATTGCGGCATGTCTGGGTCTCCCCATAAATCTATCCCCACATAGGGGTAGTCATCAATGGAAACTATCTGTCGTCACCACCATGGAAAGAAATCAGCTGGATAGGGGTTGGACACCCTACCTCCACCCATTCTACGCATCGCATCTGCCCAATGCCATTAGGCCAGATCTCAAACCCTGTGTAGAGGAACGTCAACTATAGGGCTTAATCCCAGAACACGCTCGAAGAAGAACGTGCTCAGTATGTTGCTGAAACCAAAGTTTCGCATGATGCCCATCTTGCAGTCGCTAAGCTGTTGTTTCATGTTGCTTAACAATGTCGTACTCCAATCATAAACTATGGGCCTCATGCACTCCATGGCATAGAACATCAATGGCCATGAGGCCTGGTGGAGTGAGGCTAGCCCCGCTATCCTACCCAATGTCAGTAGAATGGCCTTTAGGCCTAGCACCTGTATGGAGTTAGTTGGGATTTGACTCCCCACCTTCTCTGTGTCCAGGTATTAGTACACTGCAATGTGCTCATCTATAGTTAGGCCACCTTCGGGCCCGTGAGAGCTTAGGTTCACCACTTCCTCCCATCGGGAAAGTCCAGTAATAAAGTATATGTCCTCCAATTCTATGGTGAGGGACATCCCGTCTATCTAGAACGACTCTGAGTCTGGATCCCAGTAGTCTACTAGCATATACAGTAGTCTTGGTTTGGCCTATATACCACCAAGACACCAAAACTTGTAGAGCCCACATGACTGCAAAGCTTGTTGAGCCATTAGATCTGCCCTTATTGCCCCTTCTACATCACCATGCTCATATTCTCTCCATTCTAGAATCATCCTGCACATAAAATTTGAGTTTGATCCATTAGAATACTTAAAGATCATTGATCGTGGCCGCATACGTGACTGTTTTCTAAACAACCACATATTTACACGACTTTGAGGGCATTTTTCATGTATATCCATCCCTATACACGGAAAAACCCTCGATTTCCATGTGGACCGAGGTGTGCATTTAACATGGGCCTACAATCCTAAATACACCATGGAAATTGATAAAATTTGCATCAAAATGAAAGAGTAGAGCATGGGTAAGTACCTGGAAAAAACGTTAGTGGATTCCACTCGCTGAATCTCCTAGAATTCGCTGTTGAAGTTCTGAGCTCAATTGGGTAAAAATTTCAAATGTTATATAATGTTTTGAATTTTTTACTATTTATAGAAATTTTTGAAATTTTTGAAATTTTTGACCCCCTTTTCTATAGTTTGGACCGTTTTCGGACTAATTTATGATGTAGAATACATTTTGAGCGCCATTTCGACTATTGCTTTGACTCGTTCGTTCCCATTACAGGTATGATTTTTAAACTGACATATAGGTTAGGATCACCTCCAATTCCATTTTGCATGACCTTATGACCATTTCATTATAGCCTTAGGTACGAACCCATTCTATTATGTCACAAAACCTTCTTGTTGTTTTAGAAGTGGCATTATGTGAATGGTAGAGCTTGACCTTACATGGGTACCCTAGTTAGCGCCTTATTTGCATTTGGTGACCATGTTGATATTTTGTCCCTCAGGGTGTGGGAGTTCGCTGTATAGTATTTCCATGACATTTCGCAAGAGCCGCATACTCCTCTTGATATTTTGCTGGCCTATTTCCCTCAGGACTCCCTTATGTCAAGTTGTAATTGCATTATCATGAGCTTTGCCTACCTTATTGAGCCTTACGCCGACTTCCCTAACATTGAGTTTCAGCCATATTGCCCGAGCTTGTCTCATGTCTAGCCATGCAGAGCTGTTTTATATTTTCTTTGCAGCTTGATTCCCTATTGTTACCAAGTGGGGACTTTCCCCTGAGTTTCGCTATCCTACACATGTATCCTCGCATTGAGTATAGGTATGTTCCACTACTTGGAACTAGTTTGTTTTCCCATTATGACACTCATATCCTCCTAGTCTGTAACTATAAAGTAGTTTTATTCTTTTTCAAGATTTTTAAATATTTGAAAAGGTCCAAAAAAAAAATTAAAAAACCAAAAAGCCAGACAAAGAAATATGTTATCTTTGGTAGCTGTCGAGTCATGTTGCCTTCGAACAGAGCATTGTATATCACATTCGCTGGTTGGGTTTATAGTTTGACTTTAGGAGTTGTACTCGTTTATTTGAGTTTATCTCCACCAACTGGTTAAGCTTCCAGCCCCCATGAAGCCTCTGTCAATGCCTCTTGTGTCGTAGAGATGTCCTAGTTTTGTATATCGAGTCTATGCTACCTTTATTCAGTCACCATTTGTCATTATGCTCTTGTTCGAAGGAAGTTGAAACCTGAGTCGGCCATTCCTTAGTTATCTTGACTTTGCATGTCAGCCATTCCTGGTACAGTTACTGGTTCATGCAACTTATGATCGAGTCCTTCCACATTATACATCTTTTCTGAGTACCTCGTGTTGGATAATGGGTGATGCCTTAATGCCCTCCTTCCAATGGATTTCATCCCATCAACTTTAGATCATTTATTCTGGGATTGGAATCTAGAGTCATTTTTGAGTGCCTTGAGACTTGCAGTCATCAGTGGCAGGCTCTCTTTCCATTGACAGTTTTTGGGAATACATCAATGTCCCCTGATCAATGGATCCTGTCAAGTGTTTGAACTCAACACACCTATTCACACTTATTAGTTTGCACTCTAGTACCTTGATTCCCATTATCATTATTGGTGGGTGATCTCGCATTTGTTAAAGGTATACATCAATGACCGGTAATCAGACGATGGACTACTATGTTCGACCTTGATACCTCTATTCACATAGTAGGACTTGTACTCATAGCGGGTTGTGTAGAAGACCTTCCAGATTGGTGGCATCTCTTATATGCTACCTCCTTGATCGTGCCAGTGTTCATGAGATTTTAGCTCTCGTGACTTGATTCCAGTGTGTGTCAGACATTTCTAGCTATTATGGAGATTATGATCCTTTGTATATCTTCATCATGGATATTCTGATCTATGTATATTGTACATGGTGATGACCACTTATGTCATATTTTGTATCATGCCTATTCATGGCCATTGTACTCTTATGTATCTGGGACTGTTGTATATATTTGCAGTTATATGCAGAGTTGTATCATTGTACTATGCTGATTGGGTGGCTAGTATTCCATATGGGATTCTTCGTCACTCCACTTCTAGGATGGACTTATAATGTATTTCATCCATTGTATGACCCCTATAACCTCACACATTAGGGGCATCTATTATAGCATATTTTACCACACTAGGTGAATCACTCTTGTATGGCCTTCCCCTGTCCCTCTGCAGACTCCTTAGACCCCCTGGACCATTTTTTGTACTTTTATGTTTCCTATACCATCCCTAAAAACATGTGAAAAATTCTATACGTGACTTTTAAACCCTTTATAGTGTATATATGCGGGTTTGACCTCTAAAACCGTGTACATTGGGATGTGTACAAAAATCCAAATCCTTTTGGAGTTTTCCTTGACATGGATCCGACTCACTTGTCTCCTAGCCTTCCATATGCCTTGAGATTGCTCGGATTCAACCTTTCATTACCCCATTGAAAAGCTATATAAGGAAACCCTTTGGATACATTGAAGGAATAAGAGAATTGAGAGTAAAGAAACTATAGTCCATTGTTGCTGGAACTTGTGCTTGAGTCTGCATCCCTTTGTCCCTTGGAGCACTTTAATGTTCTTCCCAAGCTTTCCTTTTGCTTGTGAGATTTCTATTGAGAGATGGAGGATTGAGGTGGTGGAGGCCCAAGTGGGGGATTCCGTTTCTCCAATTCACAGACATGCCGACAAAGGTTGTATTCATTATAATCTCTGATTTTATATTAATAGAAATATCTTTTCCTGTCCAATAATGTATATTTGAATGAATATTTTATCCATGGATGATTTCAAATGCTTATACGTTGTTGATTATATATGCTAGAGTAGATCTAACACCAATATATATAGTATGCTTGTCTTGTTTAATTATTGTTGAGGAAGTGATTCATCAATTCAAGTTGAATTTGGAAAGCTCAACAAGGATCTACTTCAACCGTCTATAATAAGGTACGAGTTTTGATCCTTTAGTGTTAGATATTTGATTTCTCTTGCATATTGGAAAGGATTGATTTCTGGAGTCAAGCTGTCTGTTGTGGTACCCCAAGCCATAGGAATTTCTCTCTGTAACACATGGCCATAAGATTTTATTTATGAGGCTTAATGGATAGGGATGGTTGAGAGATTAGTGGGTGAGGTGGCCTCTAAGATCCCAAGATGAGGGACCTTGAGCTCAACTTACCCACAACAGTAGGGATAAGGGAGGACACGAGGCTTATCATCTAGAAGCCTCGAGAAACTTCTCTTTTTCCCTTTTTACCCAGGGTATCATGTTTCTCCTTCAATGATAGAGTGGTTATGGTAATAACCACTTATGGACCAAGGGCCATAAGCGGTGGCACCACTTGTGGGCAACAGGGGATGGGCAGTGCGAACAAAGGTACCGCTTCTGGATAAAGGGGCAAGCGCGGTGCTGGGAATTTTCATGGAAGGTTGATAAAAACCATGAGTTTCCACGCCAAGAGCTGGGATTAAGGGCAAGTAGGTATGTCAAAGTTCTTATCACATGATGGTGATAGGATTTTTGAATAACAGGATGCCCCCCAAAGCATGAGTCTTAGAGGGATACGATAAACGAGAGCTTTGAGAGAACAAGTCGTCGCCATGAGATGAAAATGTTGGCTCAATTGGAGCATGTTGTCAAGCAGGCATCTATAGTACATTAGTATGTTGACTCATAGACACAAGTAACCAAACTCATGGCTACAGACCAATACAAGGAATATCCATGAGAGGAATAAACAAGCATGGCTACTAGAATACAACGTAGATCCATGTGATAGAGGACTCAAACTTGGACATAGCTACTAGACATACAACATAGATCTATGTCACACAGATGCAAATTTGAACATAGCCATGACCATACAAATGTGGATCCATGCTAGATACACAAGACTCCATCGCAACCTGGGGAAAAGCAATGAGCACTTTAAACTAACACCCAGGGTCTTCGTCCCGTCTTCCACAAAGTACGATTCTATCCATGTGATTACAATGGTCTGAAGTCAAACATGGTAAAAACCACCTGATTACCAGCCAATGATGTGAACCATTAACAAGTGCAAGGGTGATCACCATTAATGTCAATGATTCCCAAGGTACTCTAGTACATTCTACTTAGTGTGAATAGATGTCCTGATGTCAAACACCCAGTTGATTCTATCGATCAAAGGTCAATGATGTGAACCTATGTCGAGAGTGAGATAATCTATCATTAAGGCATACAGATATCAAGGTACTAAATATTTTTTCTAAGATTATTTCTCGGATCATGAGTTGATGTCAACGGGAATAGTCTAGTTGAAGGAGGGCCATGATGAGTCCCACATCGATGAAACAAAACTCAGAACATAGTTTTGGAATTATGTGAATGTAGTAACCATATGACTGACTCAAAGATACTGACACAAAGACTGTGTAGACTACATGGGTAAAACTTCTTCAAATCCCCTTTGAACATTGGGCAGCATGACAAAATACTTGGCAGCATGACTAGAACGGGATAGACACACAATGCGATAGTGGACAATGCATTATTTTGAAAGAATCAAAGGAGTGGCATGACTCATGAAAGTGGATCGTCATGAAGATCAGCTGAATACCCAATTAACTGACATGATTGTGTAGACAAGTTTCATGTTCAAAGGTAATGACAAACAACTACCATTATTTTCAAAATGATTCCCTTCCCATTTCCCCCATCATGATTGATGAGTGCCTCTTTTTGGTTTTATGAGTTCAAAGAGGGTAAAAAACACTCGATATAGCTTGTCAAAAGACAAGTCCAGACTCATATATTTTATGAACCTGAGAGAGGAGGGGTTCGTTCCCAAAACGGGTCTCTCAATGTTTAATTTTAATGAGTCCACTGAAAGAAAACCTGGTATCGTTCATGTTTAGAGAGTCTAAATGAATACGGAAGAAGAATCCAAAGAGTCCTTGTTCATATGATTTAGTCTCGAAGGCCCGAAAAAGTATAAAATCATACCTTAGAGAACTCTTCCAGTCATGATTGGCTGGAGTGTTCCTTTTTTGTAAATAGTCCTATCCAAACCAAAAAAGATATAACCTACCGTCGAATGAATGACTCTTCAAATAATTTAACGAGCGTGAAGAAGACAAGATCGCTCAACGATCTTTTCATATTTAGGGAGCCTGAAAAGAGTTTAAAGAGAACTCCATGAGGTTTCTTTACACAATGTTATATTTTAAGAGCCTGGAAAGAATCAGAAATGGACTCGATGACCTTTTTGTATTTAAGGAGCCTGAAAAAGAGGTGAAACGAGGCTCCATGATGTTTCTTTACACAATGTCGAATTTTACGAGCCTAGAAAGATTCGAAATGGACTCGGATCTTTGATACTAGATTTTAACGAGCGTGACAAAGTTTCTTAATAAACGCTCAATGACCTTTTTTGTTTTGTGAAAGTGCGAAAAAGCCATAAACAAACTTTCAAAGCTTCTTACTAAAGTTCTCTTATCCTGCAAATGACTTAGAAACAAGTGTTAAATGCATTCAAAACTAGCATTAGGGATTACAATAGATAAATTTTGACTAAAACATGATTTTACATCAAAACTATAGCAAGCCAGACCCAAAAATGCCTATATAAGTCAAGTAAATAGTAAAAAATGAAATCATTTCACTATTTACCTCTGGCAGAGAGCACTTGGAGCATTTTCCTTGCCAAATCTTCCACAGCTGATACTAGGAGTTTTCACTATGTGTTTTTAGTATCGTCAGTTGTAGGTAACAACTAAGACCATTATCTTCCATTTCATAGCATTTGTTTTGAGATTTGGTGGGGTTTTGGGCCCATATGGCAAGCCCTAAAAGTCAAAATGCGAGCACCATGGATACCCCTTGCAGGATACACAGTACCACCTGAGAACCGTGCCAACAACACAGTGGATAGGTAGTGCCACTACCTGTCTTCAACGGTGCACAGGAGATGCCGACCGTGGATAATTTAAACTAATAGTATGGGCAATATAACTTCATTCTTTTGATTTCCAATGATTTGGGGATTATTCTAATGCATACCATTATTGTTTTTGGTAGGTCTAGGTAGCTCAAAATATGGTGATATGGAAAGAAAGAACTCATGACAATGAGGATGCTGCTGTTGAGAGAAATGTGGGTTGTATTTCCGCATTACAGGACTGTCGGCTCTTGAATTTCTTCTGGACCCCAATCATGGTGTCGCACAAACGACTACTGGAACACATACTACAAATGTGGAATCCAGAGCAGCAGTACTTCGAGGTGGGGGCTCACATACTTACAGTGGAGGTAGAGGATATCTACTTCCTGACTGGTCTATCAAGACGGTGTGCCCCCATCTCATTGATAGGTTCCCGTGGCGGGGACATTACTACCAAAGAGCTTATATATCAACACTGTGCACCAGGGACTGGTACATTGGGGAAGAAGATCCCCATCAAGGAAATAATGGATAGGGCTCTACAGACCATCATGTTTACCATGCAAAGGGTGGCTAGGATTCAGGGTGTTCACCAGTCTTCCAGGGCACACATGCTATATGCCATAGAGGCTATGGCACCCATGGTGTTCAACTGGGTAGAAGCAATGCTTCCAATCTTCAAGGATCATCTGACTAAGTGTCGGCAAGGAGAGCTGAAGCAGTTCAGCTTTGGTTCCATCTTAGCCTGCTTCTTCTTCGAGTGGGTTCCATAGATGAGGCCACAGGTGACCTTCTAGACTCTGATAGCATGGGACCCCCATATGCTGAGGTGGGTCCAGGTCATGGATTGCACAGGAGTGGGTAGGGGAAAGGTGAAGTTTGGTGATCCGTTCTTCAAATGGCTATGGGATCAAATCCTCATGCTCGAGGACTATGCTTATGAAGGTATGGAATTCACAGGAGATCCTGACCTACCACCCCCACCTGGCGGACAGTGGGGTGACATTGGTGAGAAGCAAGAAACCCTAAAATGGATGAAATGTTTTTATGTTTTATATATTTTTATGTTAAGTGACGAGACCTATATATTCTCATGCAGATGTTGGAGCAGCGAGACCTGGAGGAGAGTCTCCATTGGATAGGCAAGCTGGAGCCCGCTTTGTACCATAGGGTGATGATATGACTAGGGAGCTGGAGGAGAACCTAGAGAGGTTGACTCTAGATATCCCAGATGGTGACATAGATGACCTTCTGGTGAGATATCAGAGATCCACAGCGGGAGTACCAGGTCGATTTAGTAGGCTGCTACGTAGGGTAGTTTGAGCAGTAATGCGCTAGCACGAGCACCACTAGTGTATGAGATATGTACTAAAAGCTGATAGCTTCAGGATTTTGTATGATAATTTTTCTTGAAATCCTACTCACTTCAAAGGAGGTCTCGAGACCCATTTTTGTAAACTTTTTCATATATATATATATACATACTTTTACACGGTGTTTATATGTTTCAAATGGAAAATGTGTTTTCTATAAGTTTTACGTGTCTCTTAATGTTTATTTACAATGGACCATGTTTGATTTACCGTCATGAATGGGAAATATACTAGTCTAGGATGTAGTTAGCTAATGATTTAGTGACTACATTATGTTCCCTAGGGATATGCCTATAAGTAATAGTTTCAAATGATCTTTATAACAAACACACTCTCCGAAAGAGGCGGAGGAGTACCAGGTTCCTAATGGTATAGACATGGTTCAAATGGTGAACCATGAGCTGCGAGTCCATCAAGACTACTAGATCATGAACATCCTAGGAGGCAGCTTCAGTCAGAAGACCGATGACTACTTCATACTTGGCGATGTTATTAGTAGCAGGACCTATGCAAACCACTCCTGAGCTGACCAAATCTTCAGTTGGGGAATAGAGGACCCAAGCAGTCGAGGTGAGATTCAAGGTGTGGCAGCAAGCACCATCACCAAAGCTATAGAAAGCCATCTGCATGACCAAAACATGGTATAAACAAATGTAGACACTAAAACTCAAAACCATCTTGAAAATACTAAAAGCACACTAAAATTCAATCAATATACATATATACAAGATACTACCCAAGAAAACCTAGGCATAGTACCTTTTTAGGTACAACCCATTGCAAGGTTGCCCCAAAAGGATTCCATCATAATCAACAAGCTCGTACGCTCCTTTCTTTAACACCTTAGAAATAACGAAAGGTCCATACGACATGGACTCAAACTTACCCTTCCATAGTTTGTCATATCTCTGGTCATAAGTCAAGACTAAGTCACCCTCGTTAAAGACACGAGGCTAGACAGATTTATCATACTGCACCTTGATGCATTTCGTATGTGCCTCATTAGCCAAGGCAGCATCTCTACGAGTCTCATCAAGGTTATTCAAGTATAAAAATCTTTCTTCCTCTACGAAAGTGTCTGGGATAAGTTCGATGGCAAGTTGTAAAGATGGAATCTAACATTGGATGGGTAAGACAACTTCAAGTCCATAAACAAGCTGAAATGGTGTGAAACTGGTAGCTATTTTCACAGAATTCCAATAATCCCAAAGAGCGAAGAAAAGAACATGGTGCTAGTTGGATTTATGGTCTCCAACCATCCGATGAAGCATAGTTTTCAAAACTTTGTTAATGGCCTCTACCTGACCATTAGCTTATGGATAATAAGGTGTAGATTTTTCATGGTGAAACCCTAGCTTGGCACTCATTTCCTCCATCATCTGATTACAGAAATGGGATCCGTGATCAGTAATGATGGACTGCGGAACTCCAAATCTAGCTATAATATGATTAAACAAGAAGAGTGTGGCAGTCTTACCATCTTCTGCATATGTAGGCATAGCCTTAGCCCATTTAGTGAAATAATCAATGGCTACGATGATGTAATCATGCCCCCAGTTGAGGTAGGATTACAATGCATGAAGTCAATATCCCATTTGGAGAATGGGCTAACGGCAATGACGGGGTTTAGTGGAGCAGGATGGGTGTGCTTCTTAGGATGGAAGTGCTGACAAGGTGGGAATTTCTTAATAGCCTCATGACAATCTTTGAATATAGAAGGCTAGAAATAGCCAATGCAAAGGATTTTCTGGGCTATAGCCATCCCAGATAAATGACCGCCACATGCTCCAGAGTGGCAATCATTCAACACAAGTTCAGCCTCCTCATGGGTGAGGTATCACTGGAGAATAGAGTCAATCCCATGTCTATACAGAGTATCATTCAGGATGAGGTAGTATTTTTTGTGGTGATAGATACAGTGACGATCATCATGGGATAAATGCGGCTGAAAATGTTGTGTCTGGAGATATATAAGTAAATCCCCATACCAAGGATTAGTAGTGCTTATCAGGAATAGGAATTGATCTAGAAATGAATCACTGGGCTTAGATTTCATCGAAGCACAGGGAATATCACATATAATCTCCACAAAGACCAGGGATTTCTTTGATGTAGCCTTGGAAAACTCTAGATTGAACTCCTAGAGGATAAAAATCCAATGGGAGTACTTGCCCCCGAGCACCTGACGAGTTAGGATGCAGTACATCAGGTTCTGGTCTGCCAATAGGGTGGTAGTGTGGAGCAGAATGTAATGATGAAACTTTTGTACAACAATGACCGTGGCCAATGCTAACTTTTCCACATGTGAATAATGGGTTTCAGAATCTAGGAGATTCTTAGTGGCATAATAAATCATGTGCTCCTGACCATGGAGATTGTCCTAGGCTAAAACCATAGCGATGGTAGTAGCAGAGGCAACAATATACAAAATAAAATCCTTTGAATAATGTGGGGGGTGTATCATGGGTGAATGAGTCACAGAATGCTTAATATTATCAAAGGCATGTTGGGCCTAGTCATCCTAGAAGAATGGGGTGTTCTTCTTAAGGAGACGCATATAACCGTGTGTTTTCTCTGCGAAATTGCACACAAAACGACGGAGAAAGTTTTCCTTCCCTTGCAAACTTTGGAGTTCAAGGACATTAGTTGGGGCTGGTAGATCAATAATGGTGGGAATTTTTAAAGAATCTATCTGGATGCCATCTTTGGATACCACAAAACCTAGCAGACGTCCTGTCTCAATGCAAAAAACACATTTATGTGGGTTGAGCCGTATATTATAATGACAGAATCTCAGGAATATCTCTCTAAGATGACTAGGGTGGTCCTCCTGCCACTATGAATGGGCAGGGAGGTCATCAAGGTATGGTTCAACAATGTGTTTGACATCGTGAAATGCATAGGACATCGCACGCTGGAACATAGCTCCAGCATTTTTCAAGCCAAATGGTAACTTCTTATATGCAAAGGTTCCCCATGGGAAAATGAATGCTGTCTTATGCTGATCGAAGGGTAATATCTCAATCTGATTATAGTTGGAGAAGCCATCCATGAATGAGAAGATGACACTTCCAGCACAGTTGTCGATAATCTGATCAATATGCAGGGTAGGAAAGTTTCCCTTGGGACAAGCTTTATTTAAATCCCTAAATTCAATACAGACTCTAATGGTGCCTTGATTTTTATTAACAGGGACAACATTTGATACCCATTCTGTCAGGGGTACAGGATAAATAAACCCAGCTTTCAGAATTTTTTCAATTTCAACTTTAATAGCTACAGCCTTCTGAGGATGGACTTGCCTAAGTTTCTTCCTGAAAGGTTTAGCCGTGGGATAAGTTTTAATCTCATGGACCACAATGGAAGGGTTAATCCTCGACATCTCTTCATAAGACTAGGAAAAAATATCACTGAATTCTTTAAGAAGTGCCTTATAGGCTTCATATTCATCTGCAGAGCAGTTCTGCCCAACATGGACATGCTCAATAATACCAGGCTTGGCTGATATGTCAATCGGGTTCGTCTGAGTAATGCTACAAAGGTTTCCTTGAGAATATATATTTTGCAATAATAGAGGACTTTGGGGAACGTTGACAATATCAGTAGGAAACAAGGATGAAAAATCATGGTTAACCGAACTGGTGTTGGAGAGGAACATGGATCTATGATGGTGATCCTCCCAAATGGACTCATCCATGCTCATGATCTCAATAATGGACTCATCGAAAGGAAAAGTCTCAGAGAGATAATCTAGAGTGGAAAGAGAAGGTTCTAACCAATATGGTAAATGGTAAGGATTTGAAGCCACTAGATGAAGGTCATCAATGTGATCATCGAAAGAGGTTTGAATGGCATCATACTTAGCTTCATGTGGACTTAATGAGGTAGGCTCAACAACATTTTTTCCCTTAGGCTCATAATCAAATGAGGCAATCATATGGACTGTCGCGGTATCCATGCTAGGAGGAGTGGATGGAAAGATCACCATAAGGGATGAATCCTTCAACATGCCTACCCCAATCGACTAGTAAGGAGGAGGGGATTGGCATAACATGGGGATGTTATTAGCCATGGAGGAAGTAACATCCAGCGTATAGAAATCAAGCTGATCAATAGTAACAATTCTCCCTAGATGCAGGAATTGGACTGTTCGAAACACTATTGAGGCAACAACAGTCATGGCATAGAACCAATTCATTCCTAGAAGGAGGTTGTAATATAAATGGGCATCTACCACTTCTACTTGGATGGAAACATTTTTTCCCCCTAGATCGACAGCTAGGGCTGATATGAGACCATGGGGTTGGAAACCTCATCCGTCAAAGGCTTTAAGGGTCGTAGGTGATGTGAGAATCTCGGGAGATCCAAGAGCTTTCCAACAAGCCAAAGATAACACTGAGTTTGAAGCTCCTTCATCTAGTATCATTCAAAAGACTTTCTTTCCAACTACTTTTGTAATGATATGAAAAGCAAGTTTATGTGGTAAGCTAGGTTTGTAGTTCTCAACATTGAAATGAATCAATTTAGTGTTATCTGGGTCTAAAGCTCCTATTGTAGTCAACAAGTTCTTGCATTGTGTGGGGCAAATTTGGAGCACTTATAGGGTAGACATCACATAAGGTGCCTGAGTGATATCTTCAACTACATTATAAAATTGAGCAGCTTGGGCATTGGGATTAAAGACAACCTTCCAAAGAGTACTCTTAGGTGGGCACAAAATCATGTCGAGAGTAGGCTTCTCGATAGATAAGGGGACAATAGACGAGGATTCCAGAGAACTAGTAGAGGGAACTTTCCCTAAAGAAGATTGATCTTCTTTCTTATCTATGGGTTTATCATAATTCTGACTTCAAGTTTGTAGATGGATGGTATCTTAGGACATCATACAAATTGCCTCTAACGAACTAGAATTACCTTGATTAGACATGTGGTCTATCAGCTATTGTTGAGAGGGAAAAATATCCGTAAGTACTGTAGGTGCGGGATTGGACTTCAAAAACTGGGAGATTTCATCCCAATAAGGACACTCCTTTGAAAAATGGTCACCACCGCATAGTAGACAGGGATATTTTTCCTTCCTTTTCCCTTTGTCGTTATCACTATTGGTTGGTCATGGAGTCTCCTGTTGGTTTCCATGTTTTTTATTTTGATTTCTACCTTTCTTTTTATTACCCAAGAGTTGAGTACTTTGAATAGAATTGACCTTGGCAGAAACCTTAGGAATCGAAGGAGTAGGGGGGCAATTTGGGTTTACTTGGTAGGTTTCGCTATGGACGGGGACTGGATTGAACCAACAATCCCATCGACAAGTACTTCTGCTAGTGGCATGGTAGGATCGGTGCTGGGACGAGGAGCTTGAGGGATCAGGTCATAAAGAGTTCCATACTGGGAATAAACCAAGTCTAGGTACTGAGCCTGACTAATATCTTGCTCTTCAGTAACGGCACCACCTAGGGCCACATCTTAGGAAATAGGAGGCAACAAGGATTTGGTGAACCAATTAGCTAGTAACTGATCTAGAATAGGGGCCTTAATAAGCCCTCTCCACCTTCTCCACTCATGAATATGATCAAATATGTGGGTGGAGGTGTTCTGTTGTAGAGAGGTTAAAATATCAGTACCCATTTCATAATGAATAGGGAGCTGAAAATGTGTAAGAAACACGGTTGCCAATGAGCCAAAATCCACAAACAAATGTTGTGGGAGTTCAATGTACCACTTCGCATCCATACTGGTCAAAGTTCGCTGAAAGAGTCGTAACCGAACGAAGTCTCAGTAAAAAAATTTCTTTTTTAAAGGAAGGAAAAAGAATTTTACTATGCAAATAAGAAATGAAACCTAGAAGCTAATATAGTGTTCTTCTTTTACTCTATGTAGCAAAAATGAAAAGAGATTTTGATAACACCCTAATATTTTCAGAAAATAAGAAATCCTTTCGTAAACACAACCAACAAGCATAGAAAATAACCAGTGCGTTAAAATGGACTCAAAATATAATCAATGTACTTACATGTGCTTGGAGTGAATGTTTTGCAATTGCCTCTTGGTACGTTTTAAGTTAATGTGAAATATGAGTTGATTAATATTAGGCAAAGGGGGGGCACTCCAGATATACCCGAGAGTACTTGGAGTATGTCCAAAACTAAACCGTCATGGCTACCCACAAGGAATATGTGAGCTGAATGGAGTCTCTGAGGCTATTGTTCATAATGCACCCACAGGTGTAACAGAGATCGGCGCCCCAAGGTCACTTTTCAGGAGTTCCCGCTTCCTTTGGGTATTTTTCCACCGTAATGTTTTGATCTAGGTGTTGGATTTTCACCTAATGGTTTGTCAATTTGGGAGAGTGAATCCTAATTATTCTAGTCACTCAAATGCTTTTGATACAACTTGACTGATCAGATGAACAGTAGCCAAGTGCAGAGCATACACACCAGAGTCTTCTCAATTTTAGTAAATTTTTAGATGGGTGCTCTTGTTAAAAAAGAAAACCCTCCAGGAACCTCTTTCGATCCAAGTGGATCTCAATCAGGGAATCAATGAGGGGTTAATTTTATAATATCTGATGAAACAAATGATGAAAAAGAAAACACAGATACATAATTTTGGTTTTCTAATTAGTCCTACCACACATCTCTTTCCCCTTTTGGTTCAATTGGGAAGTCGTGGGGTAAGTATTAAGATTACTTTGAAATCTCAAATATGGAATATGAAATTGATAATAAATCAAAGTATACTACCTTGCAGATTATAACTACACTAATTTGCAAAAAAAAAGGAAATAAAAGCAAAAAAGAAACACAGACACAAATCCCCCCAGGGGGGATGGTGAATAGGCTCGAAAGAGCCTATTCAAAAGGACCTTTTCTTTTTATTAGCAGTGATTTACAATATCAGAAAATTAAAATTGATGCACTTTTTTCCTTGTTATCTGGGATCCAAAGGCTTACAGCAAGCTTGTAACAAGCTAGAATTAAAACACAGTGGTGGGGGAAGCTTCCGGGAAGCTCCGGTTCGTCCGAGAGTCGGAAATTGGGTAGAGTATCCTTCTCTTTTTTGTTAGAACTGCAAAAAAATAGTGAGAAATCAAAATCAAATGTGTCCAAATGCACTTTGAAAGTGTTTGGGTCACTACACTAGTTACTAAAAAAAAACTAAGTAAAATTTTGTTAAGTTGGAGTAATCTAGTTTTGCAAAAAGGAACCAAGGAAAGCAAGCTTTCCTTGGGATCTTGGCTTGCTGTTTGAGCAGCCAATGAGATGTGCACTTTTATTGCAAAATATGAAACTTTAAAGTACAGCAAAGGAAACTACCTTAAAATCAAGCTACAGATTTTCTTTAAAATGCTTGCAAAAAAGAGGATAATTTCAGCTAGATCTCTTAAAATATAACTTTATATGCAAAAAAAAACTGAGATATAAACTTAAAAAAGGATATTACTAACTAGATCTATATGTAATTTTCTTAATGAGATAGATCTAAGCAATAAGACTCTTTAAAAGTAACCAATTTGAAGAGAAATTAATATTTTGAAGGAGGAAGAGAGAGAACGAGTGTTTGAAGCCTGGAAATGTTGGGATTTGGAATCTTCTTTCATGGAACACTGTGGGACTATGTCATTTAGAATATATTGAAGATGAGGAATATTCAAACCAGCTCAACCTCTTCTACAAGTGAGATCACCTGCAACTTAGAAATCCTTGCACAAATAGATGGTTAAAACATAGGTGCTGCTGGAAGAGATAATTGGAAAGCATGAAATTAAACTTAAAATACATACAAATCCACTAGATATGAAACAAGCACCCGTAAGAGAATAAATCAAACTAGAATAAACTCTTACCCTAACAGGAGGGAGCACTCTCCTTCAAGGCCAACAATTAACCAGCAAAAGCAATTATAAATAACACAGATTATACCTCATAAGCATTTGACAATCACCATCCACACATGAAGAGCATTACACCATATATATTTCCTCCAATGCTTCTTTATTCAAGAATAATAAACAATCTAGTACAAGAGCAACAACACCTCAATCCCAGTTCTAACTAGCTTGGAAGAGGCTGCTTGTGCTTTGATTTATACAAAAACCAGGAGATCTAGCCCAGGGGGGGCGCAAATCCCAAGGAGATAGATCAAATCAGCTGATGGAGAGTCAATCAATGTAGATCTAAAGCTGAACTGAGCCTACTTGTCAATCAGGGGCTTGATTGAGCTGAAACATCAACCCATAAACTAACACATTAGTCCACAGAGCTCCCAGGAGAGCCCTCACGTGTGGAGGAGAGAGAGAGGGTGCAATTCCCCATCAATACTGTTGAAGATCAACTCTGGATCTGATTTGATCACCTCCTTCAGTCAAGGATTTGTTAGATCCAGTCAATCTGGTTCAGATCTAACTGATTTCAATCAAATCGGCTGAGAATCCACTGATCTATGATTTTGGATTTGCTCAATTATTCATCAACTTATTAATTAAAATAATCAATAATTGATTTTTTGGGGCTTTCTGACTTGAGTGATGTAAAATCACTCAAAACTAGGAAATAGTGGGTCCATGGGTTTACATGGTGCTCTTAGCTTGAAAATGAGCACCTACATGACTGAAACTGATTACTTGGCCCACTTTTATTACAAAATCATTTTTTTCCAATTAAACTATTAAAAAAAGGCCTAAGTTTTGGAAAAATTAAATTTTAATAAAAAAACACTGAAAAAAAATTAAAAAAATGAAAATTTGAAAAAACCTAGGGGGACTTAGACATGTTCATATGACTCAACCATGATTCCTAGAATGTTTATACATTGACACATAGACTCTAATAACCTCAATAGGCCTAAATGCCAAGTCGACCACCCCAACTTTGGAGGTATGGAGTGAAAAACTCAGAACTTATCACTCGTTTATTCAACAACCAATAATAACCAAGGAAAAAAACACCCTGGGCTGATCAAATTGACAAAAAAAGTATAAGAGAATGAGTCTTTTATAGACACTATCATGCTAGAACATTTATTACAATTCCCCCATGGGATATGAACAAGTGATATAGTACAACAAGCACTTCCCAGAAGTACTTCCAAAGGTCTTCTAAAGTCCGAACAAGTTATCCTTGTCCGGTTCAGCAGGATCACTTGATAAAAAACCACTGAGTACAACTTATGTGGTAACAGAATGCAAGGCTTTGATAGTCACCCTGTGTACCTGTAATTAGCTCAACATGAAACAGATCAAAGAAAGTATAATATAATCTACTAATCTATGTTAGTGACTAAGGAATCCAACAACATACATGTGAAATCAAACATCAACAATATATGTGGGACAAAAATCACCTTGCATTAAAGAAATATGAAGAATTTTACAACCAAGCATTCTCATCCCCATAAGCTCTGACTCTAGCTCTCTCTATGCTCTCCAATGGTATGGACCAAGTGATCAATCCAACATCATAACAATACCTTAATAGTTCTCCCCCTCAACCATGGCCATAAGCTTGTATTTATAAGGCTTAATGGATAGGGATGGTTGAGAGATTAGTGGGTGATGTGGCCTCTAAGATCCTAATATGAGGGACCTCGAGTTCAATTGACCCATAATAGTAGGGATAAGGGAGGACACGAGGCTTATCATCTAGAAGCCTTGGGAAACTTCTCTTTTTCCCTTTTTACCTAGGGTACCGTGTTTCTCCTTCAATGACAGAGCGGTTCTAGTAATAACCAATTATGGACCAAGGGCCATAAGTAGTGGCACCACTTGTGGGCAATAGGGGATGGGTGGTGCGAACAAGGGTACCACTTCTAGATAAGGGGGCAAGCACGGTGCTGAGAATTTTCATGGAAGGTTGATAATAACCATGAGTTTCCACTCCAAGAGCTGGGATTCAGGGCAAGTAGGTATGCCAAAGTTCTTATCACATGATGGTGATAGGATTTTGGTATAACACCAAGCATTAGTGTGTTCGACAATCCAATCTCCCCCTTGAGTAAATAATTTAATTGCAATGTTATAGCTACTCTCCATGCAATGATAAGTTCTTAAACTTCCAAGTTGTCCCCAACAATGTATTTCAACCAAAATCCAACATATACAAAAATTATATAAGAATTCTCACAGAAAATATTGGCATGCTTTTGTTATTTGAGTGCCACTCTAAGTAATATTTATTAAAATCAAATTATACTAACATGACTATTTTCAAATCCAACATATACAACAAAAAATGTAGAAGAAATACCTCAAAGAATAAGATTGATTTCATCTCACAACCGAAAACGTTTTCATAAGATCATAACCATCAATGTTATGAAGTTTTTGTGGGGAGTGATTTTCTCATATAAAGGGATTGATGTCACAATTATCTATATCAATAAAGGTAAGTGCATCCAAGGTCAAGATATTCCATGCCCAAAAATGTCTTGAATTAACCCCACAACCATTTCCCACCAAAATTTATGTTGGTAAAGGAAATGCACCATTCAAAGGGAAAACACAGGATTGCATTTTATGCCTAAAACATTTTGCAATAATGTGTTGGTTGGTTGAATCATTTCTTCAAACATATTGACTGGTTGCATGGGAGGCTACATTCTTAATCAATACAGGCAAAGTTTGTTCCTCCGAGAGATCACTCGCTTGCTATGTTTTATTGTAGGCATTATGCGCTATGATTTCTCCCCATGAAATCAATTTCTTAATGGTTTACTTGCAGAAATTATGGCAATGATTTTACCCCATGAAAATATCTTTCTCGTACAAGAAAACGCATGGTCATTAATGCCCAATAACAAAACTTATGAATGAATTTATTTGAGAAAGAAAATCCATGAACTTGGCATATTCCTGGCCTAATATGAACCCAAAACTTGTTATGAAACAATTTTCCAAAGTAATGCAACAACAATTATCATATTCTTTTGTACAAATCAAATCAATTTTTCAAAGTGGTACAACAAACACTTAATATGTTCCATTACCAATTGGTTTACTAATTAGAATTCCTTCTTCATAGAACTTCCTCATGAAAGCATAAACACTTTCAAACGTAATGTGTTACAAAAAATAACTCATTACTAACCATCGTACAAACATAAAAGCCAACAATAGTGAAGTAGAAGGACAACATTCTAAAAAGTCAAGGAGCTGTCCAAGTCTATACATATCTCTACTGAGAACCTGTTCTCCATTTTCGCCAGGCTACTTTACCCTCAAACAAATCAATATGGTTTAGTCTGACATCTCATCCCTTTCCAACCTGTTGCAATGTCAAATTTACAAGTTCATTCTTAACAAAGGAAAATGTACATAAATGGAAAGGAAAACAATAAAATATTATAGATAAATAGCTACCTGAGAAACAATAAAATATTACAAATAAACAACTACCTAAATGTATTCATGATGAGTGATGTTTCCCTATCGTAAATTAGAATTGAACCCTGCATATTGCATGATGTGTCGGTAACACATATTTAACATGAATATTTTTTCTAGACTTCCTATTTTGCATGTATGCATTTTCTTGCAAACTCTGATACAACATTTTGCTAGCACCAGTGTATTTATCGTGTCACTCTACACAACTAATGGTGCATATGCACAAAACAAGAAGGCTCACAAATATCATTTTCAACACCACTGTACAGAAACAAAGGTGTCCCATCTCCCCTCTTTGATTTAGCTTATACCCAATTCGGCAAGAGGATTATGGTTAGTCCAATATAGGACCAAATTATGTTTGTTTCCTTCTTAATATAATTATTCATAGCTTCCTATATGCTGATGATTTGGGGATTCTACATCATACAGTTGAGGGCTTGTAGTTGCAGAAGCAACTAGGCTTCCTTCATTACTTCTGTACTAATAAATGGCAACACTTTTCCCTCCATTTCAAGATATTGATCTTGAGATCCATTTATTTGATGCCTACTCACACCCAAATATTTTTATAGCTGTAAGGTTAGGTCTATAATTGAGTTTGTCAGAATTGCTTATGTAAAGAAATTACTTGTACTCATGTTTTACAGGACTATTGTAAAGCAAGCAAACAATTCACTTCCAGCATTGCATTGACCAAGTTCTGAGTCCCCCCATTGATTGTGAACACATTTGTTGATATTTTCCACCTTTGTAAACCTCAATTGAGGCACCCTTGTAAACCTCAATAGAGGCATGGTTAAAACTTGATACAAAATCAGGGAGGCATTATTATGATGGAACAATGCATTACCAACTTCTTCCTGCATACTTCATCTCACACCCAACAATATAGAATTTAGTCTCCTAAAGAATATTGTCTTAATAGGCTCTTGAGAGTTGTATGACTTTTGATCTCTTAATTTGAGACTTAGTGTCAAGAATTTTAGACTAATTTTGGTATATTGTAATTTAATTTCTATATTACTACTTGATTAATTTTGAAATTGTTATCTATATTAACATTTAAGAGTGCATGGAGCCCTTGTCTGCCTACACATTCACAACCAGTTCGAATCATTGCGTCTCTCTTTATCCCATTGGCTACTTTTTCCCACTAGTATATCTCATTCTTTCTTTCACACAGACACACACACACACACACACACACACATCTAGTGTGATGAATGTAATATGAATTTTGTATGGAACAACTTTTAAGTCTCAATAAAATCAAATTGTATAAATTTAAAATCAAAAGAAACCATATGAACTAACATCATTGAAAATCATGTGGATTGTTATTATCATCATTCCATTTCAGAAAAAAACATGTATGCAGGAACTAATCCCATCAAATAGTAAATCAATAATAAAAATATATTGAATAAGGAAAAACAAAACTTCAAAAATCATCACGATGACACAACACAGAAGAATAAAAAGTGAATTGTGAATTTTCTACTGTGATCCAATAATGAAACAACTAAAATTTAAAAGAGATCAGGTTTACCTTCATAGTTAGAATAACCATCTCCCATAAATTGAATACATTCAACCAAAGGGCACTCACAAACCCTACCCCAAAAAGTATCCTGCCAAAAATAGCAAACAATTCATATTCATAATGCTACAATTTAATGGTTCAGGTGAGTCCTTCCACAAAAACACAACATATTTATATCCTTTGGTTCAAGCATCTAGTATGCCTTGTAGGCAGTTATGTTTTCCTTCTTATCTTTCCAGCAACCACCATTATTTTTAAAACATACATTTGTTTCCATATCTGGTCTGGGAAACAAAAAAAGTTACTTCCATGCATTTAATAATGGATTTTAAAATGCCTTATTCCTGAAAATTCAAGGTATATAGCTATGCAACTAGAATTCATCCACCCATAAATAAAATCACCTTCACTCAAGCAAATAATTGGGCCAGTAGTTTCCTAAAAGCCTACACAAATTGTCTTCAAGACAGCCCCCTTGTCCAATTTTCTTGCAATTAGATTTAGAAGGATGTTAGTTTGCTGCATTTTATTATTGAATTTGTAAAATATAGAATGTATAAGAAGAAATGATGTCAACCTCTATATTTTCTGTTGTTAATAATAAGTGTGGGAAAAATAGTGACATCACCTCGAGATCCATGTCTAACCTATGAAAAGCATAGCACCATGAACTTTCAATAACACACAACCTCTATAATACTAAGGGAATGAATGAAAGCATGGCCACATCATAGATGTTTACCACATAAACCATACCAAAAGGACTTAACAAATATGGAACAAATGATAACAAAAGTTTCTATGATCACAACTCTTAAATAAAATGGAAAGTAACAAATCTAATACATCTATATTCTATTCTAACCTATGCATCTTGCTCTTGTTTAAAGACACGGTTCTCTACATCTACAGTTGGATCCCCCATGCATTTTTCTATCTTCTTGACATCTAGGTTTGGTTCTTTGTTTTCTTCTATGTATCCTGAAATTGATTGGATCTGTGATTTCTTCTTTGTACCTGCTCCTTCCTCTAGGGTAATAATCATGTTTACTTGCCTTGTGATATTCACTCCTTTTTTCATATCTATGAATAATGGAGCCTAACCCGTTTCAACCAATTCTCCTCTCATCCTCCCTACAATCCATATAACCCCTAGTTAGTATTTTAAAGTTTGTTCTTTCATCATCTCTATGAACCCTGTAACTCATACCGACTTGTGTTTTTCAGGTTTATCACTGGCTCTTCTATATAGATAGCTATTATAGTGAATGCATTCTCTAGATTCCCTAGATTCATATGTAATTTTTCAATTTGTACCATCCTTATCATGCATGATGTCTTCACATTTGCAATTCTCACATGGAAAATCCCCACTTAGTTCCACTTGTGTACTGAACCAATGGATTGAATCTATTTAAAAATCAGAAGGTCTCGAACCAAATGTTTAATCTTTGAAACCACCTCTTACACATTTTGAATATTTTAAATATTTATGCTGTCTCTCTCTACTGTAGATTCCCAGTTACAAGATATTAGTATTTCTAGTCTTGCTGATTGTGGTATTGGTACTAATTGCAATACCCCTCAGATGCTTCAATTTGAGAGTACAAAAGAATTAAATGGACCTGTCATCATAATTCCTGACTCTGAAGATCAATGCTTTGAAGAGAGTTCTCTTCATGGCTTGCATGGAAAAAATAATTTATCTGGAAGCAATGGTAATATCACAGTGCAAGAGGAGATATCTCATGATGATGGTAGAGATTAAACTTTTCATGAAACTGAGGGTGGATGTGTGCAAACCACATTATTTGTTTGAAATACTTGTTGTTCAAACAATATAGAGTTTGTTTTAGAATATACAAATGCATCTTTGGAAAACACAAGAGGGAAAGATGAAGTAGTAAAGAATGTAAATTTGAGAGGGCCCTCTTATTCACAATCCTCTGAAAACATAGACAAGTGTGTTGTTCATTTGGTAGAGGATGAGTGGGAGATAATTGATGTTATCTCCAGAGAAGATTAATCTGTAGATAATGGTGCATGCCATGTAGCTTTGCTATTAAAGAATGGAACACTACAAGAAAGTGGAGGTAATAAATTACAAGATAGTGTTACTTTAATAGACCCTGACTATATAACTTTATCTAAGGGGGAATCCTTTATCCATGAGGACAATGAGAACAGTCAAGTAGTTTATAATGCTGAAAAAGAATCTCTAATAGATGTAAGACTATGTAAAAAGATAGATTCCCGCATTGCAAATGAGAGTGGAAATATTGAAGCAGCTTGTAGTAGTGAAGGAATTTCAAGCACTCTAGATCATAAGAATTTAGACAGATTCACTGTTACCTTTTTAGCAGGAAATTATTAGACACATAAGAGATATTGAGGTATCAGGGTACATAAAGTGTGTTAGGAACTTAATTAATCATAAATCAAAAGACACAATCACGAGACATTAAACAAAGATTATAGGACATACTAAAGCATGCGAGAGGATAATTAGCAGAATATAATTATTGAAAACAAAAAATAATGCATAAATAGTAAATACAAATTCTGAATCCTATCGCCAGGCATATCCACCAATGAATTTCACAATTCCAAATTCAAGACTAGTCTAAGTGAAGGGTATAAGTTTAAACTTAAATACCTTGCTTGGATTTATTCTAAGGTGTTGTGAGTCATGAATCTAGCAAAGTTCACGCAAAAGTGTAGCTCAATCAAATATAAACATGCAAGTAATAACCTACCAATATACTTGTTGAATTTTAAACCACTTTGAGTTTGGTCCTTTCCCTGCTTCATCTCTTACTGCATGCAATAGATTATATACCTGTATTATTTCAAAAATCAAAACTAAATTCCTGCACCTGTTAGCTAAGAGATTTGTCTGTGCCAGGTCCCTACTAAACTCCATAGAACACATATATCCAACACAATTTTCTATGTACTGAAATGGTTGGCTCTACATATCATTCTCAGTTTTTATCTTGAATGCATAAAATAGAAATATAAGGGTACCCAAAATAAAAACAAATACTGTCTTAAAAGGAATTGAGTTCTATTGCCTATTCTTATTCTATAAGAAGTTTGCAATTGATGGAATCCTCTTTTACTACCTTTGATTTGTTCTCTTTATGACTTTAATTTCTCCATGGTAGTAGCACTACCACTTTCGTGCTTTTATCCCCTTGCAACATTATTGAATTTAATGACACATTAGGAACCCATTACTGAATCAAAAGACAAACTCTTCTTGTACTAGAGGAATATGAATACCTAAGGAAATACTTGAACATAGAAATTAGAATATCAGGACCCCTAATCAATTGGAGGTAATTCAAATTTGCATCTTGTTCACATTGATCGGACACATGGATGGACTCTATGCATCCAAATATAACATGCTTGAGTGCACTACAAGTTTATGACAAGTACATAAAATGCATGGAGCAAAGCATCTTTCCAAAAATACTCTCATCTTTTTCATTAAGAACATATCACCTTGGAAGAAAGTGAGAGAAGGTGATGACTTGGAAACTTGTTTCCTGAATCTCACAAATCATCTCGAAGTGCTTGAAATTCATTTCATCAAAATATCTGGTAGGAGAAAGATCCAAACTTGATAATGTTGATGGCCACTTGCATGCATGAAAGTCCTTACAAGCCTGTAAAAAGATATGTTACATGCTACCTTTGTGAAAAAGAAAAAAGCACCACAATTAAGCAAAATTCAAGAATTAGAACTCAATGTGAGTAAACACCAAAGAAGAATAGTGCTAAAAGACTAATATTAAAGTCTACTTCAATGACTCAAATTTATTTCATCATCTTGTTCCTTCAGTGCAGGCTTTAAGCTATTTTTAATACAAACATATATTCAAGTAGCTAGAGCATTTTCTGAATGCAGTGTGGACATAGCATAGCTTCTAGTTAAGGGAGTCTAATTCCATAACTTACCTAATTGTTTGAGTTCAAATTTTAATCTTAACCAACACATGTCTTGAAACTACTCTTATGGATGCATTTAAATTCAGCCTTAAGAGATCGATAGATTAATGTATTTAGGGGCCAATTTGATCATGCCTAGACCTAATTCTAAAAGAGAACAACAAGAATGAATTCAAACAAGACACTGAAAAAACCTTACTCAACTGAAAAATAGTGCCACTGGTTTTAAAAGATTAAAATCCTGTGAATATTTAATTCAGGTTGGGTACTGAACAATCATTTTCAATACTTATGCTTGAAGGGAACAAAGGTATAGGAACATGCAACAAAATAGGGAGACATCTATGTGATCTTGATGCAAATCACTCATCACCGATATATAGGAGCCAAAAGTAATTCCCAATCAGCATCTTCTTCTAGGGATGCAAAGGAAACCTCGTAAGATCACTTCACAGAAAAAAATTCAAAATTGGGAGCAATCAAAGTTATTATAGCTAACCTTATCACATTTATAAATTACAGTCTAAATTTATCATAAACATAACTCTCTTATTGAAAACCATCATGGGGAGTCTAACAGTGCTTTCAAGCTACTGGGAAATCCATAGATAAGACTATACTGTCGAATTTAAATGCAAGACTAGCTTGGGAAAACAATAATGATCTTGCACCAGACGTGTGATTTTTCTCCCTCTCTAACTAACAACAAATCAAATCCATATAAAGTAAGTTGATCACCATCTCCAAGGACAGAATCTGTAAATCAGTTATATCTCGTTCTTTATCAAAGCTCTGCAAAAGTGTCGAAAACATTTCAGCGCAAAAAATACTTGATATCAGAACAATTGAAATTGTTCATTGTTGTACACAATGAGTTTCTACATTAAATAGAAAAGAAAATTGAATAACATGGAAATAATGTAGTACTTGATGATACCAGGAAAAAAGAGGAATAATGCCTACTCTATCAATAATTTTCGGTTCAGTAGCTACTCTAAGGTCATTTCATGCTTGCATCCATGCATCCAAATTCTCCACTGAGTCAACATGAAATGTGAACAGCTATATTCTTAGTAATATATATTTTCAAATTAACATTCAGAGAAATTAAAGCACCTGAAAAAAATTTTAATATTAATCGTAATATAGGAAAAAAAGAATCTTAGAAAATCTCTGCTCTCATTTCTAATTAAATTCACTCATTTGAATTTTAAACTAGAGAATTGTCTTCTTTGCAGATGGATTTGACATTCTATCATGGACAACAAAGACTCCAAGATAGAGAAAGACCTTACATATGGATCGTGTTTACTATGACACCAGACATCATGATTTACTGGTACAAAGAAAACATACCTAAACCTTTCCTTCAGGGAGAACATGGTTAAAACAAAATTCTCAAACTTTTCAGCCACATCTCCAGCTACTATAAGAATGTCTCTTTTGTATGTAGTGGTGGAAATTCTTTGCACCCAAGCCATGTTTACAGGATAATCTGTGTGCAATTCAGAAAGTACATATACCCTCACACCCAATCTATTTTTGTGTTGTTGAAATACACATTTTACTATTGGCAATATGCTGCATCTTTTCCCCAAATTTAGATCATTTATCCTTTTGAGATATTGAGGTAAGACAAACCAATTACTAATGTTTTCAGTGCATCTTGGGACACTTCCTGCATTAATATAAGGTGGTATATAATGATCCATATAAGAATAATTCTACATATGAACATCATCTTTCATTTGGTGCAACCATATCGATCTGTAAAACACAACATTAGTAAGAACCAGATACCCACCATATTATGGAAAACAACATGAAATTTCATTGTTTCACAAATTTTCATAACAAGTTGTACATAGTTGAAGCTAACCTTGTTTATAATCAGTACTCATGTTTATGAGAAAATATCATACTTGCTTTGAAGGAAAAACTGAAACAACTTTTACTTATAGATATTCATCAAAAGTGTTCTTCCAAGCTTGAACTATACCATACAAGATAGTTATATTTGTTTCCATGAAGTATCTTTGAAATTTTTAGTGTCCAAGAGGAACTTGCTTAGCATTTCATTCTATCATGTTGGTTCCAAAATCCATCCATATCATGATAAGAGTCATGCCAACTCAAGGTTTGTGCAAGCATATTTATTTAGCACAAATACTTGCTCAAGGATAAAAGAAAGAACACTATAAAAAAAGGCTCTGTTTCAACAGTATTATATGTTTTCCCTGGGTTTCTTAGATTAGGAAAGGATTTAAAAAACCAGGTGAAGACACATATGAATATATAGGTAAATATTATGTACAAATAGACAAACCTGAACAGAAACGGTATATATAAAATTAATGTGTAGCAACATATACAAGGTATTATATTAAAACATCACAAAACATAAAAAGACAATACTTATAGGAATTAATTAAGTGATTGTGGTTTCTTCTCTTGAGAGAAGACCAAAAATAAATATGATCATTTCCACAGTGGCACTGCATTGTTGTATGTCAATTGAATATCAAACACCTCAACATCTCAAGATGGGCACCTATCTAACTTACCCAATGTAATCATGTCCTAAGAAAACATAAACTATAGTTTTATCATCCCTCCAAGTTCATGATGACAAAGTTGCTTCAATAAACCATAAATATGACCATTTCCAACCTCTTTAAGAGGTAAACTCATCAAAAAATGAGATAACAAGAGCCATATGCACCCAAAATATAAAAATAATTCTATCAAACTAATATTCTAAACTTTTGACTAGCTACTCGAAATCCAATAAGTGAGCAAGCTAACTAATGACAAGCAGGAAGCAATCTAACTGTTAGTTTTTCATCATATAAGCAAGCATTATGATCTTAGGATATTTTCACTGAGAGAATAACAAGCACATCAATAAAACACAAGCACATCACAAGAGACAAGAGACACAAAGAGTTTTTGATCGGGGAAACCATAAATGGAGAAAACCCCGCAACTTCCTCAAAGATAGAATCACCACAAGATGTAAGACCCCAAAATAGTAAGATGCACTCCCGACAGCAGTAGTCTTCTTCTTCTGTCTAGTCCCAGTATTTCCTTCCTCACTAATGCACCACACTTGAGTGAGTGAGTGATGTGTAGTACAAGTGATAAATAGAGAGAGTCTCACTCTCTATTTATATTCTTCCGTTCACTTGAAGTGCACTTAATCATGTCGACCCAACCAACAATTACTTACTTGAGCCTACACCTTAATTAGTGTATAATAAATCAAGTGCCTCGAAACTGTGGGGACTTACACAATGACTTGACAATACTTGTTTACATTATTAATCCTCCCGATCGGAACATCAGGGCATGACAACATGACTCAAATACATAATAGAAAAATCCCAGAATAAACATCGGGTTACAATACATAAGAATACATTCCGAAGTTACATATACATCAACACTCCCTCTTAACTAGGAAGGTATTCTTTCGACACGATTTTCAGCACTGGTCTTCTTCTCTATATCAACTGGATCATCTTTGTCTTCAAGTCATCTTCATCACTGGATCTAGATCATCTCTCGATCTGGATCGTCATAGAACATCATCACTCGATCTGGATCATCATCACTGGACTGGATCTGGATCTGGATCATCTCTCGATCTGGATCATCACTGCTAGATCTGGATCATCACTTGATCTGGATCTCTCGGAGTCATCATAACTGGATCTGGATCATAGCTTGATCTGGATCTCCTCTGGTCATCATCATGTGTGTACTATCTCATCATAGGAATTTCTACAGAGCCAGCCCTTTTTCATGCTGGTTGTAGGCCTAGCCACTAGGTAGGTCTTCACCCAACACTTACATCTGACCTGCTCGTCAGAAAGGCACACCAAACACTCACATCTGATCATGTAGTAAACTAAAATCACATCAGAAAGGCCCAGCACTCACATTCACCAACATGATAGGACATCACATCACTAACATCTGTGAAATGGCTCTGCACTTATATCTGACCTACTCGTCAGAATGGCACATTCATCCAGGCGGGAACACATCCTACCACAGTGATGAATGACTCTCACCCAGGTTGGAACCCTTCCTACCACAGTGATGAAATATTTCCACACATTCACCCAGGCCGGAACACATCCTACCATAGTGATGAATGACTCTCACCCAGGATGAAACCCTTCCTACCACAGTGATGAAATATGTGTGCACTCACATCTGACCTGGTAGGAACTGAATCCTACACCCTCGTCAGAATGGCCCCCAGTCCCTGACTGAGCTACCTGGTAATGGACTAGGTGCCTACACTCTCCCTAAGAGTGGTAGTTTCCCTTACATCTATCCTACTCGACAGAATGGCCAGCACTCACATCTGCCATGGAAGGAACTTAATCCTTTAGCCATGAACATAATGGCTCAGCCCTTACATCTGACCTGCTCATCAGAATGGCTCTCTCAGTCCCTGACTGAGTGTTTCTGGTAACTGACCAGGTGCCTCCATTCCCAGAATGGCAGTCAGCACTCATATCTAACATGGAAGGAACCAAATCCTCTCACCATGACAGAATGGCTCAGCCCTTACATTTGACCATGGAAGGAACCAATCCTCTCACCATGTCAGAATGGCTATCGGTCTCATCACTTTCTCTTGGAGGGAACCTCAATCTGGAGAACACCAAGTCTCTCCCTGAAGTACTCATACTTCAGCCTAGCCAATGGCTTCGTCAATACATCGGCTATCTGTTCCTCCGTCGCAACATACTAGAGCTTCACTGCTCCTCTCTGCACCATATCCCTGATATAGTGATACTTGATCTCGATATGCTTCGACTTGTCATGGAACACTGGATTCTCTGACAACTTCATGCAACTCTGGTTGTCACAATGTATACAAGTAGCATCCAACTGGAGATCAAATATATCAGACAATAGCTTCCGTAGCCATACTGCCTCATAACTAGCTGAACAAGCTGTGACATACTCTGCTTCAGCTGTACTCAGTGCCACACAGGATTGCTTCCTGCTAAGCCAAGAGATCACACCTGACCCCATACTGAAGCAACACCCTAAAGTACTCTTCCTGTCGATGGCACTGCCTGCCCAATCTAAATCAACATAACCTTCCAGGTTAATCTTTTGATTTGCATCGTACTTGAGCCCATAATCAACTGTACCCCTGCATGCTTTGAAATCATTAGGTGAACATGTTCATAGAAAAACAAATATCTGGTCTCAGGTACATCAAGGACCCAATCATCTAACGATACATCATAGAATCAACCGTCTCTAATGAATCATCACTTAATAGCTTCATGTTCGATGCCATAGGTGTGGTCATGCAGTCCATCATCCTGAACCTCTTCAGGATCTCTACTGCATACTTCCCTTGTCCAAGGAAGATTCCATCTGTACTATGCCACACCTCCATACCTAGAACAATAGTGCATCGACACATAACAGGAGTATCGTTGGTCTTCCATCTTCAACCTTGAAGCAAAGGTTGGAATCCTCTTTACTCTTAGTAAAGCTTAGATTCATCAGTAATCTATCCATCCTGTCATATCATGTCGAACCTCAGGATCTTCTGTAGTCACTCCTTCGGAAGTGGAGCATCATACTCCCTCTTTCTTTCGTACTCTATGAACTGAAACATTCTGTACCGGAGTGACAAGTAGCTTCCTATGCTACTAATATTCTATGTGACCATCTAGTGTATAGAATTGCATCTTCAACCTTGTAGCAAAGTTTAAGATCTTCATCAGGCTCATCATGTATGTGTTTAAACTCTTACTGGCTACAAATGTCTCTTCATAGTCTAGGCCTTCTTTTCGTGAGAAGCCTCGTGCTACGAATCTTTCTTTGTATCCCACGATGTTTCCATCTACTGCATGATGGAACTATGAACTTCTCTTCAGGTCTCAATACTACACCCTGACATTATTCTTCTTGAACTGATATTCCCTTTCTTCTTGGTGGCTGGAAGGTTCTGCATCAATGATGTCATTGCACTCGTCATATTATTATTTGTCTTTGAACTGTCGGCACTTGTTCTTCAGAACAAGTCTTCATTCTTCTTTTCTTGTAGGCGATTATGTATGCGATCTTTCCTACAAGTCAAATGCATTTGTATGGTTAGAAACATTTCATAAGGAATATTTATACTGGCAAACACTTATGCATAAATATATGATTATGCAACTACTTTAGCCAATACAACATTCATCCATATCTCACTGAAACTTTCTAGATGCCTTCCATCTATACCAGGACAACATTGAGATTGTGCACTAATCCAATATGTCAGCAAAGAGGTTTCATTCTAGATAAGTAGAAATGAAGAGTTGTATAACACCATGAGCTACTTACCCATTGCATGTATATTAGTAGTATACTGCCATTAATGCAAACATCCTATCATGCATGATACATCAACTGAATATAAACAAATGCATAACAAAACAATATCATGAAATGACAATTGAATACTTATCTTTATTTGTTTCGTGGGTAGATTGCTTCTTGAGCCTTCATCTTCATCGTCTTCTTCATTCATGGTAGCATCGTTTCTTATCCAAATGATAAGGAGGATAAGAAGTTCTTCAAGAGTTGAGTTCTTCATATTCCTCATTGCTTGAGGTATCTTCTTTGAGAGCTTGATCTTCATTTGCTTCCATCTTCTCTTCTCTTCTTATGAGTCGAGCTTCTTCTTCTTCCTAGAGTTTGCTGAAAGTAATCACTTCCTTCTGGAACACATTCCTTGAATGAATGAATTCCATGATCCTGGGACGCCATTCAAGGTGGCCATCACCACTTCCGCATTCTTCACTTTTGCTTCAAGTTGTTATTGATTTGAGAGACTCTTATGATTGTAGGGTCTCTACATTCTAGATCTTCACATTCTTCAACTAGTTTCTTTAGGTCATATTCTGATTTTTGTTCTTCCCTTCAAATAGCTTGAAATTCTAGAAGACCTTCAACAACTTTGCTTGCAATAGGTAGTGCTCTGTAATGCACATGTGCAAGCCTTCTATGCCAAAGCTCATTTGGCTCTACTGTGTCATGGATCAAGGCTTGTTCTGGATGGTCCTTCAATTTGTACAAGCCTCCTTCTTTTTCTCCAATCACTACCGCATCATCGATAGTCTTTCCTTTTGGCCACACGATGGCTTGACCATCTATGAATGCAACCCGCATTCCTTTTGCATCAATGCTAAAATGGAGAGAAGGTTCTTCTTGAGTCATGAGATAAACAATACTTCTTTCATTGTTAGAGACTTACCAGAGTCTAGCTTGTATGAAGATTCCCCACTACCTTTTATTGGATATTGGTAGTCATCTCCTAGTTTCACCTTGTGAGGTGATTCATGTTCTGATAGTCTTACAAAGGATTCCTTGAATCCCGTCATATGTTTGGAAGCCCCACTGTCTATAAGCCAATCATCACTTCCATGAGTAATGTTACCTGTGAGAGATGATATCAAAACATATTCATCCTCGCTTGAAGAATATTCACTTTCATATCTGGATCTCTTTCTGGATGGTTCATCATCCTCTGCAGCATGAGCATGATGTCTTCTTTGGCCTTGACCAAGTTCTTCTTGTGAAAGGATTCTAACCTCATCTCCCTCTGAAAATGGAACCTCTATACTCATGTAGGTGTCCAATCCATTTTCCTTAGAGAGATGATATAATTCTAGGCTTGGAATTTGTAAACTTCACCAAGCTTATCATCAAGCTGATGTGATATATCACTTTGAAATGAGAACCTCAAATGAAAATAGCAAAGGATTAGATCTTACCGATTTGAGGTGTCCGTCCTGGTTCCGGAGCTGGCTGTTCTAGGGTTTGTCACAGAAACCCTAATTTTCAAAACTTGGAATATTTCAGATCTAATTGGATAGACAGATATATATATTCAAATGGAGTTGTCCAATGTAATCCTTTTTTGAAAACAGTGGAGGGAAGCTCTCAGAACAGGAAGCCCTAATTTTCCAATTTCTTCTGCAGAAATGCTTGTTACTGTTTCTGTAATATATCTGAAATTTATGCTCCTCTGTGTCTGAAATTTTGTAACGAGGTAACCTCACATGTTCCTGATCCAACACTATATGTTTCATCAGAATTGGTTTCACCATTTTGTACTTATGATCCTTTTCCCAAGGTGACCCATTACAGGACTGTTCAGAACAACGAAGTTGTACGGAATTCCATGTGCCACTGGTTCATCCTTTGAGTCTGATATTCATACCACCAAAAGTAAATTCCGTTCCATTTCTGGAACATCTTCAGAAATTCCATTTGGACCTCTGTATCCCAAGATATTGCAATTCTTCTTAGGTGTCGTATTTAAGGATGAATTATGGAAGAGGTTGGAACCCTAACTTGGAGGGATCATATCTCCCAGAATATAGTGAATATGAGGCTAGTTTTTGGACACAGTGTTCATTAGGATTGTATATTCATCCCGTGAAATTTTCAGCTTCAGATACATCACCAAACTCGGAATATAGCGACTGTACCAAAACTTAGCAGTTTTAGTATTAGGGTTTTTTCTAGCTCAGGGTCAAACTAGGGTTTGACTTTTCCGGAGTTTCACCCAACCAAATTTCTTGATCTAGGTCTCTAAACTTTGGTTTTGATGAGGAGAAAAATCCTATGTTGGTCTCACTCAAAAATTCCTCTTCTGTAGAAATCCCTAATTTCCACATCGAAACTGAAAATGCTCGAAATCGAATTCCGCTTCGATAGAAAGATGCGCCCTAAGGAGGAGAGTTGTTCCACCTTAATTTTGCTGAAAATCTATGGAGGAAGGTCCACAAACTAGGAATCCCTAGTTCCCATAGCTGTACAGTGTCTTCTTCTTAGGTTAGCTCTGATACCATGTTAGTTTTTCATCATATAAGCAAGCATTATGATCTTAGGATCTTTTCATTGAGAGAATAACAAGCACAACAATAAAACATAAGCACATCACAAGAGATAAGAGACACAAAGAGTTTTTGATCAGGGAAACCATAAATGGAGAAAACCCCGCAAGTTCCTCAAAGATAGAATCGCCATAAGATGTAAGACCCCAAAATAGTAAGATGCACTCCTGACAGCAGTAGTCTTCTTCTTCTGTCTAGTCCCAGTATTTCCTTCCTCACTAATGCACCACACTTGAGTGAGTGAGTGATGTGTAGTACAAGTGATAAATAGAGAGACTCTCACTCTCTATTTATATTATTCCATTCACTTGAAGTGCACTTAATCATGTCGGACCAACCAACAATTACTTACTCGAGCCTACACCTTAATTAGTGTATAATAACTCAAGTTCCCCGAAATTGTGGGGATTTACACAATGACTTGACAAGACTTGTTTACATTATTAATCCTCCCGATCGGAACATCGGGGCATGACAACATGACTCAAATACATAATAGAAACATCCTAGAATAAACATCGGGTTACAATACATAAGAATACATTCCGAAGTTACATATACATCAACACTAACTTTCTAACATATACATGTTTAAACTCTACATAATGGAGGTACCTAGTGAAGTTGGCGTGAGAGAAAAATTTTAGGAACAAAAATTTCAAAATTCTCTCTAAAAACTTTGACCTTCGATTTTCTAAACACCAAATATTTTGGGTGAGTAAATCTAATCTTGATACCAATGAGTACAATGACTAGTATTTTAGTCATTAATCATGGGTTCAACACCCACACGTTCATGCCATTATAGAATAAACTACTCCATATTTCAAAGAGCAATAATGGTATCTTGCATCCAACTATAGTGAAAGGGAGGATTTTCTCACCACATGTGGCTGACTCAACTTGTTTACACTAGTTTTTTGAATAATGTGGAAGTTTATATTGTACAAATAGCACATGATCAAAATATTAACAACATAATTTATTTATTACATGCATTATATGGGTCTTTCCATTACTTGTTACACCATATGCAAACACTATGCCTACAAAATAGCATTGGAAAAACATTAGTTTCAACCTAAGGAATTCCAATAATTAGGATCTTCAACATTGAGAAGTTAGAAAATAGTACATTTACACATCCCCTAGTCGAAAAAACTTGTCAAAACAAGTTGGAAAATATGATTATTATTTAGCTATGCATCAAACAATATGTAACTATAAATTGACAGTTTTACCATGAACATCAAAGGTCGAATAGGGAATATGAAAATACAAGATTTTCAATAGAATATTCTAAAACTAAAAGACCATATAATAATTGAGATATTTGAAAACACCTACAAATATGAATCCTAACGCCTATGGAATCACATTATAATACAAGGTTGAAAATAAAGTAAATTTGTCATTGACAGAATTTTAAACGTTGAATTCATATAAAAAGAGGATTTTCCAAGAAGATTCTCGTGTACAAATAATACCACCACTCAAATTCATAGTACATTAAAATGGTTGCAACTTAAAATTTATAGTTTATTAGGAATCAAGCTCCATAATGGTTTCCCTCTTTCCCCTTACCTATATGTTCTAGTTGCTAATGCCTCATGGAATATTTTGGAGGCCACTAGGATTCAAGGGAGAATTCATTGTGTGTCTCTATCGAATGGGTTGGAAATGATTAAGAACCACTTTATTGATGACCCCTTTCTCTCAATGCATTGGATCAGTGCTCAATGCAAGCTATTAGGAAGTGTTTGGATACCTTTCTTAATGCCTCTAGAGTTGTGGTCAATGACATGAAAATGGATTATTGGATGATTGGGAGTCATGATCCCCTGGGTTGGATTCTTGCTAGCACTGTATCAAACCTAGTGAGATCATCCTCTATATTAGGATCCCTTTGGGTCCTTGTATTTTTTTTGTTGAAATGTGGAGTAAGTGCCTTGAGACATCACAGTCCAAGATTTTTGGGTGGTGGTATAAAGATGTTTCCTTGGAAAGGAAGCTTATAATGGTCTCACACATTCTACAAAATTCTCATATATATTATGATCCTTGGTAGCTCCTTATAAAGAGTTAGTTCAAGAGATTAGAGTATATTCTATATCCTTTCTCTGGTCTAAGTACAGTGGTGAGTATGGGATACCCATTGTCCCTTGTGATGTTTGCATTATGCCTAAAGATGAGGGTGGGATTGGAATTATTGATGTGACAACTCAATGACATATGTGAGCTACTACATGGATTGTCAAAATCCTTGAGGGATCTATCCCATGGAAAAATATTTTGCATCATCAATTTTAGTCAACTCAATAGCTTTTGATCCGAGGACCCTTGGGTTGTGTGATATTATATCATCACCACAACCTTCTAGGGTGTCTAGACCTGTCACTTGTAAGATAATTTGAAATTCCTAGAGGTATGTTGCTCTATTTTTCATATGTAACTTCTTAGGAAGTTACGTAGGATGAGATTTGGCATGGAAACCTATCTGGGGCTAGATAGATCAAGGACAGTGAATAGTAGAGTGTACTACACTCCAAGCATGAAAAATAAGTAAGAAGGGTGTCCTATTTTGGAGGGATTTGTAGGACTTCACTGTTGAGAACTATAGCTTGGATAGGAACTTCTTGTAAGAGTTTTAGTATGAATGTGCAAGGAGTGGTTCAAGAAATTTCCCAAAGTGATCACTTAGGAAAAGTGGATAGTATTTATATTATGTAATTCACTTAGAAAAAGTGAAATATTATTTTTTGAAGTTGAGTCTAATAAAGTGTATTTAATACATCAATGACTTATATAATATTTAATCTAGGGCATCCATCTCAAGATGAGACTAAAGTTTTGGAAAAGCATAAAGATAGGTAAGATAGAGAAGTTAATCCATCTAAGTAGATTTAGAACATGGGAGAATAGATAGAATATAGGAAGAAGGATAAAGAGCAGGGTTGTATAGCAGTCATACAAAAACTGTATAGTCCATGCTACTATAGTAGTTGTTTTCCCCTTTTCTAAGTAAGTCATACACCTCTTCAATAGGTTGTACTGATCTGTTTGAGGATGATTTAACTGACTATTGATTTTAGTAGACTGTGAAGGTTTCCTTGTAAGATTTGATCACTAAATTATAAGATTATTTAAAAGAGGAAAGATTTTTGAATGTGTGTATTTCCTTTATGCTTCCACTATTTACTTTTCCAACTATTGTGTGATTGATGCTACATTCATAAAATAATTTATGCTTTTGATGCAGGAGGATGAGGAGCTTGAGTTGGGAGAATATCTAGAAATATCTCAATCTTACTGGATGATGCAGAATAAGGATAGAATTTACAATCTTATCTTAGAGGAATGGTTTTCATATAACCCATTTAGCACATCTCCAAGTACCATTTATCACATATCCAAGTATTACAACTGAAGTTAGTGTCCATATTTTCGAAGGCATAATGACTCTAAAATGAAAGGTAACATTCATATTGAACCATTGCATACTTACAAATGATGGATATTTATAAATATCACCCACCTTGGGTGTCAATGCAAAATTGATGTGGACATTGAAGTGAAGAGATGAATATAAAGAAAAACAAATTGGTGACACTGAGACAAGTGTCATCCAATGTAATTATTTTATTCAACACTTCAAGGACAAAATATTTTGAAGGAAATAGTGATGTAAAAACATAAATAAGCATAATAATAATAACATATAATAATAATATAACCACATAAATAACATTAATATTAATAATAATAATTAAGTGAAGCATTGCAGGTCACACCCTTTCACCTGAAGAACATTAATGCATATTTAAATACTACCACAAGGTCATTGTAAGGAATCCATTATTATTCAATGATTTATTTATTAATAATTGGAAATATATTTGTCTTATTCATAAAATCACAATTGTGTTCATATAGTGGATTTTTGCAAACCAACAATATAGGTCTTCTGAGATTCAACAATATTATATTCAACACCTACTTTTGCTTCCAAATTTTCTATTCTAAATAGTAAAAACATTTTTTTTTAAATCAAACATTTATTGAAAAGTAATAGTAAAATCATATGAAGTTAAAATAAACCTTTCATGTTCTTGTTTATCTATATCAAGTTGGTGAAACCACTTATAAGCTTCACCCTTTAAGGGAAGGGAAGCAAATTGAGCCATGATAAAATTATTTCTCTCCATCAATTGCTATGGATTCTGGACAATAGCCTTAATCTCATGGAAGCTGAACAAATGCAATTTTTATTTAAAATCTTCCCCTAATTCTTGGATCACCAAGTTTCAAATTCATCCCCATTTTCATTATGATTTACACCTCGACAATCTCTTTCTTCATGTATTCTTCTTCACAAGTCTTGATCACCACCTATGTGTCTCCATTAGTTTCTCTTCCTATCAACTGATGATTCTAGAAGTAATTTCTCTCTATAGAGATGCCCAAAAATCCTCATAAGCCATAGTCCTCTTGTATTTTTGTTCCTAGATATCTTCTCCATGTATTCAGTTGCATGTGTAATTTTATTCCTAAAAGTCTCTCCTATATACCATTTTATAATGTCTTCCAAGTTCCTACAAAAATTTTATTCAAGTACCTGAAGACGTGATAGTCCTTTTCTCTTTGTACAATAGTATGGAAGGATGTTGTTATATGAGTTATTACAAATCTGAATTACAAAATTACAGATAAGGAAAAAGGATAAGAAGACCCAAAACAAGAAAATATGAATAATATGCTTATGTTATTGCATCTGAAATTCGAATGCACAAGTACTTCAATTATTTCCTCCAACCCGTAGAAGGCAATTGGATGTGAGAATTTTCTTTGCAAGACAAACACCATTTAACATCAACACAATTAAGCAAGATTTGCAATATTGTGTAAGTAAGAGTATATATGAGAGCATCCTTAAAATGCATCTAAGTCAGAAAGAAGTGATGAATTTTAGGAATAAGGGATTCTTTTGGATCTATCCAAGTGGCAGTCAAGTATATATTTTCTCTAAGACTCTTAATGATATCTATTGCCACCTAAAGAGGCATAAATTCTTGATGTGGAAAATAAATTACATCTTTGGTTGACAATCTTACATTTGGGGATAATTCTACATATTTTCATGCAAGTTTCTCCACTAAGACCACTTTTCACATTCCTCAAGGAAGATTTGCATATGTAAAGGCATGATTCAATGTTATATGGACCTTGGGAACCATTCCAAGAGAATCAGGGATTTTCTAGGAGGACACCCTACACTAGAAGTTGACACATGGAACATGATCCCCATTTACAAGGTTAAATGCATGATTCTAGGAGTTCTCATCATCCAAGGATGTTCTATGATATCTATGACCCTGTTCATTGGTTAAGAATAATATTTCAATAGGGAATTCAACTAGGAGAGATCACAAGGAGATTAAAATGTCAAGAGACTAATAACTGACAAACTTTGCACTAACTTTACCATATTCCAATGACACAGAGTTAGCGGTTTGATAGAACATTAGTGGGAAGTTTGCTTACCTATGCCCAGAGAGGGTTTCAAGGTTGCACTCAATGTGTAGTTTAAAATCATCTGGGTTTTGGTCTAGTAATTTCAAGTGCAGAAAATTATTAGCAACTAAAAATAGTACACATTAGAACTAAAAAAACAATTTCAATAATCATTCCCAAAGATGGTTTATAGGAGACTGCAAAAATACAAGGAAAATCATGAACCTATATGACAGGGAATATTCCCAAATGAAAATTGTGGATGTTGCAAATGAATACTATTTGCAATGAGTTCCAGCCTTAAGGAAGCAAGTTGTAATGTTTTGTGAATATTTCAGTCAGTTTTGGAGCCATGATGCATCTGTTACTGAGTTGTGCAGCTCCCTGATACAGTCACAAATTGACATGACAGTATATAGTGAAGATACAGTTATTGATGAACAATTTGGAGCAACCTATCACAAAGACTTTATTTATAAATAACATCTCTTAGCCAATGCAATCAAAGAGGGAAATACAAATGGCGATCTTCGAATTGGTATTTTCCATGCTAGCAAGTATACACTGGATGAAGGTTTTGTTCACCCCAGTAATAAGGGTGAGACATCTCTATTGGAAATATTAGTTCCTGGTCAGAAGCTACAAAATAGAGCATTGCATGGAGATCTTGTTGCTGTGCATTTTTTTTTATCCGCAAATCCTGAAAAACAGAAGTCTGGATGATGGGTCTATAGTTAGTGAGACACTAAATGTTGTGTCGAATGGCTCTTCTCATTATGGTGTTCATGAAAGTCTTAATATTATTGAAGATGATGAAGAAGAACATGAAAACCATCGAGTTGCTGCAAAGAATGGTGTAATACAAAGTGAAGTTGTTGGAATTATACAAAGGTCCCAAAGAGATTATGTGGCTTGTTTAGATGAAACTGAAGAAAGTGCAGTTTTTCTGTCTAGCTCCATAAGGCAAGAGAAATTATTATGTGTTCTAATGGACCATAGAATCCCATTGGTGCATGTGGAATCAAGACAAAGGTCTCGACTTTTGGGGCAAATATTTGTTATCAGAATGAATGGATGGGATAGGAGATCAAAACTTTCGAGAGGCCATGTAGCACATTTTTTAGGCCCAATTGGTGATATTAATGTAGAAAATGTGGCTCTCTTGATGGATAATGATATAAATATATCGCCTTTTAGCTATGCTTCATTGCAAGAAATTCCAGAAGATACAGAGGAACATCCATGGGTAATACCAGAAGAATAATATTCCAAATGTCAAGATCTACGGTTTTTGCACAGAGCATACAGTATTGGTCCTCCTGGAAGAAAGGATGTAGATGACGTTCTTTCAATTTGTAAATTGCTTGACAATGTTCTTAAGGTGGGAGTTCACATTGCTGATGTGTCATACTTTGTTAAGCAAGACTCTCTTCTAGACCTTGAAGCTCGCAATCATGGTACAACTATGTACTTAGTAGGAAGAACTTACCACATGCTCCCTCCTATCTTGAGTGAAAAACTATGCTCTCTTCATGAAGGAAAAGATAGGCTAGCTGTCAGTGTTATTTTGATAGTTGATTTAGATAATGATTTTGAAGTTCTGAATGTTTGGTCTGAAAGAACAATCATTCAATATCGTCAATAGATGTCTTACGCCCAAGCATAAGCAATACTTGATGGACAACCTTTGTGTGAGGGATGGGAAATTGATGGTGGTATAGAGCACTTATCTCAATTACAATCTGACTTGCGCAATATGGCCACTTTAGCCCAGATTTGGTGATCTTTCTGAGAATCACAAGGTGCTTTGGAGCTATCAAGTATAGAGTTATCTTTTGATATTGATGAAGGTAGAGAACCAGTGCATGTTAAGACAAAGCTTGATCTTCCTATGAACTGGATTGTAGTTGAAATGGTGTTTTTTGTGAATTCATGTGTTGCGCAACAAATTTATGAGTCTTTCTCGTATTCTTCCTTTCTATGATGTCATAGGCCACCAAAGCTTGACAACTTCCATTTGATTTTAGAGTTATGTGAGGCTCATGGATTTATCTTGGACATTTCAAACAATAAGGCCCTTGCTGCTTCTCTTCATCGCATGAAGGACAGTAAATCCAACAATTGAGAGTGCATTTAATGCATTGGATACCCAAGCAATGTTAGAGGATGAATATATATCAACTGGAGAAGTAATAGAATATTATTCCTTTTATCATTATGGTCTGGCCTTAGATTTCTACACACATTTCACATCTCCAATTCGACGATATGTAGACATTATTGTGCATCGAATGCTTGTTGTATCATGTTCAGACACCACTTCTTGCGAGGGCTCAAAAAACAAGAGCAAATTATCTTATGAGAAATTTGGACACAGTCTAGCCAGCACTAATGATTTGAAAGAGGTAGCAGACCATCTAAATCAACGCCATAGGGCAAGCAAGAGAGCACAAAAACTATGCAGTGAGTTGCATCTTTTGATGTACCTACAGAAACATGCTGAAGCACAATATGCCTTGGTATTAGAAATACTTGAAAGGGGGCTTGTTGTTTTTGTGCCAAAATATGATCTTCAAGGATTTATTAATTTACAATGGTATCAGAGCATGATCCTTTCCAACTATGGGCACATAGAAATTTAATAAAAGTGCATGTTGATTCATGCGTGTACATGCAAATAAATGTCAATGATGTTGGTGAAGTGCATGTCAGAACAAAGGTTTTTCTTTGCCAGCTCATGAGAACATGAAGACAATGAGAAGGATCTTGACTAGAAATTGGTATAGGTTAGCAATATTTCAATAGTTGCCTCGATATCAAGAGTGTCTAGCCTTGGGTGATGAGGGATGTGCAACATTGTCCTTTCAAGATTATTACACCATCAAGTCTGGGATCCAGCCTAAGGAATTGGATGAGGATCTCCTTAAAGGCATAGTTGGAAGAGGGAAGGAAGATGAGCATGAAGTACAGGTTGTTGGTGAGCTTCATTTGGAGTTAATAGTACATGATGATGATGTGCATGAGGAGATTGCATTAGAGCCATCATGTGAGTCTAGTGACACAAGCACATTCGCTAGTTAGATTGTGGACAAGCCATGTGATGAGTTGGAGTTGGTACACTCTTCATCACCTACAACAGGAGTCCAGACAATTATGATAGGTGAAATACACGAGGTGCAAGGAAATGATCATAGCAGTCAATATAGTGAGCAGTCACACATGGAGGTTAGGGATCAGAGTTTATACATGCATGAGATAGAGCTTCTAGATGATAGTCACTAGAAGAAGATTGAACGTGTTAAAGAAAGAATTCTAGCGATGAAAGAAATGACCAAGATACTCTGAGACACCATAGTACAATGAGATGTCGAGTTTAAAGTTATTCAATTTGTATGTACTGAGTCAGCGGTCAGGATTTCTAGTAATGAACAACAATTAGATTCCTTGATGGGGCAGCAAGAGAAACATACTATTACATTTCAAACTAGTCCTCTTAAGGAGTACATAAACAAAGCTTGTAGTAGCTTGAGTACACATTTGCATAATGGTAGATGGTTTTTACAGGTTGGCTAGGATCGAGAAATTGACCAGCATTATATGAGCATTCCAGTTGAAATCAGAAGGGCAGAATGTAAGCTTGGTAGGATTATTCCTTATGATGGTGCTTACGGATAAGGTAATTTTTGGGGGTTGGATTGGAGAGAGATTAAGAGACGTACTATTAAGTGGGTGATTCTTGGGAAGACATTCCTAGCCAAGGGTATAGTCCCACAAGATCCTTCAGATATTTGGGATGAAATATGCACAAGTTTGCATTGGGATCTAGCTGGAAGGCCTTATGAGGGATGGATACAGTGTTTACTGATGCCGTTACTTGGGAGTCTACATGATGATCCTTGTGTTTATACTATGCAGGGTAGCGGTGGATGCATTTTGACCTCTGCAATTCCCAGATTGATTTAAGACCCTATGATTACAGTGACTGAAAATTTAGTGATTGCTAAAGGATGCTTTCAGGAGGTCTCTGGTGATGGTACCATACGGTGTAGTGTTTTGAGCAAAGGGTGCTACAAATATCCTAGGATAATTTGTGACCCTAGGATCATCCCCATATTTAGTTGGTCCAGTTGATTTATTGTGGATTTGCATTGGGATCATGTCCCATATGATTGATTCATGCAGTCCATGAAGGGGATATGATGTGTAAAATTTAGGAGTAATATGGAAGGTAGTAAGCAGAAATGTTCCCAGGAAGCTCAGAAGACAATTTGGACATTGGATTCTTAAGAAGCAGAAGGAGGTTCTGTTCAGGGAAGAGGAGGAAGGTAGCAGGAGGTAGGAGGGCTTATAGCCTACCCAAGGAAGGTGAATATGGATGTGACTCACACCTAGATGAAGGGTCCTGTGATGAAGAGGAGGAGTATAGGCCTATTTTTGAGAGAGAAAAATCAGAAGAGTCTACAGATACACCAAGGACAAGATGTAACTATGACATTCTAAGAACATCACCTAAAGTGAGATCTAGAGGTTCCTCACTTGAACAACTTGTGAACATTAGTAGTCGTAGTGTCAGGACTAGTTCACAAGGAGGCCCATCAATGACCCCAGTAAATCCAGCAAATCCAAGGAATCCAGTGAACAACCCAAATGCCACCCTAATGGTGGGGACAGATGTTAGACTACCCACATTCAATGGGAATAGACTAAAGGATCTAGAACAACACTGGTTCACTAGTTCCTTTGCGAGGTGGTATGGATGGTCTACCTCGTTAACAATGATGACATCTGAAAAATGCAAATGATTATGAATATGCAAGGTCACACATTGGATTGGTATATGAAGTACTGTGTAGTACCACGGGGGAAGCTATAGACGACTCTTGAAAAGATTTGACACATAATGATCTCAAAGTTCAGAAAGCCACAATATGAGTCCCAATGTATATCCGAGATCAAGGAGATTAAAAAAGATCTGGCAGAAATAGTATGGGACTTTGACCAATGGTTCAAAACACTGATGGCCAAAGTAAGCTTCTAGATGTCAGATGTGTAGCATAAAGAGTGGTTTATTAGTGCGCTACTACCACACATTAGGGGACCACTCATGTAGCAAAATATTGTGACACAAATGGAGGCACTGGAATTGGCAATGAAGCTATAGGATTCACCTATTGGAGATGGTGCCATAGAAATGATACAGATTCAGTCACAATTGGCTATCTGACAATTCAACTCGAGGACATAAAAAGAGGAAAAGAGGTGCAGGAAGACCTCTAGTGCATGCAATGTCAGACCAATGGACATACCAAAGATGACTGTCTGGCTTACATGAACTATATCTCGTTCGGTGCACCAAACCCATTGAGTACCCAGGGGCTTCCCTGGTGAAGCATATGCCAGAAAAGGGGACACCGCGACATAAATTGCATGTTCCTGCATAAGACGGTATGTACCCCAGCTAGTTTGTATTGTAAATTTTGCATTAGAGGAAATTTCAACTCAAAATGGGCCTTTTAACTTTTATTCAAATTCCATGTCATCATTTGTTAGACAATGAAATTGCTTTAATTTTGAAATACTGTATAGGTCTTAAACACTTTTTTAATATAAATTTGGGGATAGGTATCACAAAAAAAACTACTTTTTTTGTTTGTATTTTCGACATATCTCCCCGTGTTTTTACTCAAATTTCGATTGGGAGAGCTCGTTGGATGTGTAATTAAATTCCACATCCAACGATTACCCACTCGGCATACTTTTGACAGACCCTGCTACCCCAAAAACAAGAAATACTTGAAAAAATGTGATGATGATATCATCATCATGTTTTTCATCATCACATTTTTTTCAAATATTTCTTGTTTTTGGGGTAGCGGGGTCCATCAAAATTATGTTGAGTGGGTACTTGTTGGATGCGGAATTTAATTCCGCATCCAATGAGCTCTCCTGATCGAAATTTGAGTAAAAACATGGGGAGATATGTCAAAAATACAAACAAAAAAGTAGTTGGTTTCTTTTCTTCCTCCAAAATTAATAAATATTATTTTATTATTTTAACTATTATTTTATTAATTATTTTTGGGAGGCCCATTTTGAGTTGAAATTTTCTCTAATGTAGATTTGCAGGCCATGATGAAAAATATTGTAGGGCCTACCAACTTCTGAGAGAGAAAACTATATATGCATATCTAATGAAGACCGAGGAGCAAATAAAGATTGAATAGGCACAAGTGTAGTTCTATGCTGCGCCTCAGTTCCAGGTTGCACCTCAGTTTTAGCCTACGCAATAGTTTCAGGTTGCACCTCAATTTCATCCAGTGCAGTAGTTTCAGATGGTGCCATAGTTTCATATGCGGCCCCATATAACCTATATCAATTGTAGTATTAGCAACAACAATACCTACCACAACCACCACAACCTTAGTTGAGGGGGGGTGGCAATTACAGGGGCTGAGGCAGAGGAGGATTTGGTAGAGGAAGAGGGATAGTGGTATGCTACAATTGTGGAGTGTAGGGCCACTTTTCTAAAAACTACCATGAACCTGTGAAGACTTGCTCATAGTGCAAATAAGATCACAGTGTGAAGCAATGTCCACAACTTATCACTAGATGGCAAGCCCGGATGGTTGGAGTAGCTAACCCAGCACCAAATCCTGAACCGAATGCTCATAATCTAAATGCTAATGCCAACATACAGATGATAGTCACAGAACCATGAGAACCAAGTGTAGCTGTGGTAACAAGGGGAGGTGCTGCGATGGGTGTAGATCAAGATATGTAGATAGATCCTGCGGCACAAGCACAACCGAAGGTATGGCCCACTGCGCAAAAGAAAACACTACTTGATGTTCAAAAGTAGAAGTGCATATTCATGGATGTACACCTATATTTTGTAGGAATGGACTAGCCATGCACCTCAGGCCAAGTGAACGATATGCCTGAGAGATTCCAGAAGATATTTGAACAACAGACTGCAAGCAAGAGTGCAGATAAGGTTAGTAAGCTCAAACCATTCATGTCAAGTTGTTTGGCGATGATATAGGACAATGATGCACTTGCAGAGTTGGAAGGGCTTATGGAAATGTTTTTAGAGGAAGACCAGTTGACAAAGAAGGTTAATAGTGTCAAGACAAAGTTCAAAATGGGACTCAAACTTAGGATGTCCATGCAAATTTGTGATTATGACATGGACTATATCATCCTCGACCTGGGATCTGACGTTAACATTTTAATGCACCAGGTGTGGGAAATAATGGGTAAGCCACCCCTAGAATGGTCCCAAATTTAATTAAGGCTTGTTTATCAGGAAAAGGACTTTCCCATTGGTAGATTGAGTTAGATCCAAGTGGATATTTAAGGATTGCACACTTTTGCAGACTTCAAGGTCATCAATATAGTAGATGACACTAACCCATATCCCGTGCTGCTGGGGATCGATTGGGTGATGGGAAATCAAACCATTATAAAATTCAAAAGAAGGATCCTATCATTTGAAGATGATGATATGAGGGTAGTTGCACCCCTTGATCCACTGGAAGGATAGAGATACATTGAACTAGTGTTCAACGAAGGGAAATGTGATCACCTTGATAACATCTATAATGTCACTTCCCTTAGGGAGGATTACATTAATCCTAATGTGGATGGTAACCTGAGTTGGAGATGCATGAGTTCATGTATATCAGACTTAGGAGAGGCACTTTAGAACTAGCAGAACCAATTACATGGAGTCTCTATGAGGAGATGTGCCAGGATAACTAAGTATGTCTGACGAGTGGGAACTTAGTCATGGTCACTGCCTACATATGAAGGACTGCCTAACTTGGCAAAGTTCTTGACTAAGTTTGAATAATTAGTAACAGAGCTGCATTGACTATCTACACTGGAATTTGTGCTAAAAGCTACACCTGTGTGATGGTGGGGTATGCACAAAAGCTCGATAACTGAATGGCCGCATTATAGACGGCTATTAGAAGTAAGGTTTAGAGAAGAGGTCACAACTGTGACACAAAGGTATATAGGGTTATTAGACCTTGTTGAACACTTGGAGCAGTGTTCCACAGTGTTCTCAAACTACCTGTGCTAGGAGTGGGTTCACCACTTCTTCCATACTCTCAAAATGGAACCTAGAGGCTAGTACGCATCTATGGAGCTGTGCCAAGAAATAAGAGAATGGGAAAAGGTTGCACATAATCTCACATACACATTCCAGTTCGTAGACAAACAACCAACAGTTGATATTGCGCTAAAGACTATTAAGGAGAAGATATTCGCTGAGATCCCATTGGAGGTTGCGTATTCTCAACCCTGCACTGTGCATTCCCATCAGTGTTGTGAGATAGTTCAGCATTGGATGACATGCTATAACCTCTCCAAAGGCCCAGAGGATGATCTGACTAACATCAATGATCTAGAGTCAGAAGGATCGCATGCAGTAGAAGGAAGCGAAATTACCAGTGAGGAGTTGTTGTAATCTCACAGATCACATAAGGTTACCAATAATACATACTAAAACATAACTATAAATCAGATACAAGAGACAAGAACAGATAGGTAAACAGATTATATTAATGTAGCGAGTTCATACAAGGCACAGAACTGAACTGAGTTCTTACTTGACTCAACAGCCTAATATATACCAGTTACAAACAGTTACAAAAAATAACTACCTGTCGGTTCGGTGAACCGACACGACTGTTAGTTAAGTCGACTAATCTTTTAGTTTAGTCAGCCGACCGATTTAGTCGGCTGATCGACTAGTCAGACCATCGACTTAGTCGGCTGGCTAAGTCGGTCTTCCTCCAAGTCAACTTATGTCGACTTTCTCCTTGTACATCTCCCCCATGAACAAAACATTTCTTTGTCCCAAAGAAACAGGGAGGTACAAAAAAAATGTACTCTTGTGGATGCAGTCAGACTTGCTCGGGCTATGGACTGTGCAGACGGATAGTCGGTCTCCTTTGGACACAGACTTCGACGATAGCTGGAGCTGTGATGGAAAGATGATGTTGAAAGTCGGTCCAACTTTGCAATGCCTTCTGGATATCGATCGTTAAGGTTGTAACACTTGAAAGGATCGACATTTTTTCAGACATGGGCATTTCTGCTATGTTTTCCATGTTGGGATCCAACAGTTGGTTTTTCTCTTCTACAGCAGTGATGAGTCGTTTCATCTATGGACAGATGTTGTTGACTCTCTCTAAATTGGGAAGGGCCTGCTGAACCCACTGATGTGCCTCTCGTTCTAGCTTCTGCAGTTTGTTAGTCTCCATCACAATTTGTTCTTCAATGGTCTACCTCAGTTCTGCCTCTGTCGACTTCCGACTCTCCAAAGCCTGAATGCCCTACCTTGCCTACCTGGTCTACTGATAGACTTGCCCGTAGTGATTAGGCCAGTCTCGTAATACTTCCTCATTGACCACTGATTCTTCCATATGATCCTAGAGAACTTTGTAAGCTTCCGAGAATGCAGTGTGTTGGGCCAGGAGCAGTCAAACAGTCTCCTCCTTTTGTCCTTCTTTAGTCTCTTGCAGCCGGGTCTGGATGGTTGATACCATTGTCTCAAAGAGTTGATATTCCCTTTCAAGTGGTCGATCTGTGTCGACGTCGATAGGGCCTGGTATCATGATCTGGAATAGAGCTCTGCATCTGCCGAGAAACTCAACTTCTTCTACATTTTTGGCTACAAGCTCTTTATTTTTTCGATCTGTCCTTTTCTTTGACTCTTTGGCCACAGTTTTAAGGAGTTGACTGACCCCTGTGTCATCCAAGGAACTTGCATCCCTTAGACTAATCCAGAGACTGGATGTTCTATGCTGCTCTTTCTTTTTCTTCTGCTTGTCTGTCTGTTGCTCTTGGGTATCTGCAGCAGTTGAGGTTGGGTCTGTGGTTGATGGAATGGAGGCTGAAGGTTTTTCTGGTTGGTTAAGTGGTACCGAAGACGGCTGTGTTTCTTTTTGAGTATGTGGTGAGGAGGTGGTGGGTATTTCTGTTTGAGGAGGAGGTATGGGGGACGGGGGTTTTTCAGTTTGAGGAGGTGGTATGACCGCTTCTGGGTGTGAAGACAACAGTGGCTGGGATGGGTTCGGCTGTAATTCAGGTGGTGGGGATTTTGACGGTGGTGGTGGTGGTGAAGGAGGTTGTGATGATGGGGGTGTTGGGGACGGAGTGGGGGTATGGACAGGGGTTGAAGAGTTGACAGGAGTGTGTTGTGAGCTTTTGTCAGAAGAGATACCTACTTCTGAAGGTGTAGAGGGTAGGTCATCCTGTGCGTCGGTGTCGATTGGCTCGGTGACAGACCTTGATGTTCCTATTACGTCACCCTGTTCGTCGTGGGTGAATGTCGTCGTAATAGTTGCATACGGCTTTCTGCTTGCATAGAGAGGGGATTTTGTCTGTATTTTCTGGGCCGATTTAAACAGTCCAGGAAGTGTCGCAAAGAAAGCTTGAAGCTCAGCATCTTGGGAAACCTTGGCTCTGAGTGCCTTTGGAATGATGCATTGATATTTCTCAGGGGGACTTCCTTCCTGCTGTACTTGTGCTTGTTCCTCGACTATGGTTGTCGGGGATGGAGGGGGAGGTGTAGACACAAGGTCGACCACATTTTCGGGTGTCTGTGCCATTTTTGCTTTCTTTGGCCGCCCCTCTGGAGCTCCTGCATCCAGATACCATTGAAACTGAACTTCAATGGATACTTTGTTTGCACAGGCATCCTTGACAATGTTGATGGTCATGGCTGCTAGTTCCTCCTCATTGTCGGATGAGTCAGCTAGAATAAGCTTACACTTACCCCTCCCTTGTTGTTGTTTTTGGACTTTGATTTTTTTCCTGGCGACAGCTATCTCTTTAGCTAGCTTTTTAATAATGCTTCTGGATAAAGCATAATTCGGGTCGTCGACTTCGACTTCACCTGTCGATTCTTGAGTGGGTTTGAAGGTTGCTGGGGCCGGAGGAGTTGTCTATGGTTGTAGTGGTATTGTTGGTTGGTGTTGTTCTGTCGACTATTTTTGTAGTCGGAGGTTTGACAGTGATGTGTACCCGACTAGTGGGCACAGTCGGGGTGTCCTCCGACACAAACATGCTGATGTATAAGTTCAGCTCATAGTCCTCTTCTTTTTCCTGGTCGGTGAGGGGCTCTATAATGGAGAAGTCGACTTGTTTGGCAGCCTATGGAATGGGTGTCTTTGTTTGTGCTTGTCTGGTCAACTCTCAGAAAATCTGATCGACCGTTGGATAGTAGTCGAGGTCCTATGCTTTGGGGTCCTGACCTCGCATGTACCATACTGATGTATGGTCAAGTTCTAACTGAATGTGAGACTCTACAGGGAGGTTTCGTCGGATCTTCTGGGGCACCCTCCACCTCGTCGTGCGAACCTTCAACTGCTGGAACCAGTTTTCCAGGAAGACTTTCCCCTGTGCTAGCTCATGTAGGGTGCCTTTTTGTGAAAAGGGCTTAAATCGGTGCATATGGAACTTGGTCGGCTCTTGGAAGACTGGGCTGCCCTCGGGACAAATGTGATACATAACAATCCATATAATGAGGGAGGGGAACTTGATCATACCTCCCATCTCCTGACAGCGTTCAAAGATGGTTTTGATCATGTCCACAACATAATCTCCCCATCGGTAGATTCGACCATCGATCGCGATTGTGTCGATCGCTTCCAACATTTCCAGTTTAAGGTCGCTGCATCGACCTGCCAAAGTAAGGGTGATTGCTCTGATTTTAGCCACGATTTTTGGCGTCCTTGTCGCAATCTGGCCGATCATTAGCCCTTTGGAATTCTTGCTTAATGGTGAGCCCATAAGTTCTTGGACTAACCCGTCTTTGATGCCAATAGGTACAAGGCTGCCTTGGTTGGACAGACCCGTAAGTTTAGAGATAACATCCCTGATGATATCAATCGGCTGGTCGAAGTAAAATCGACCGTTATGGTAGCGACTGATAATGAATTTAACAGCTGCTTCCTTCGTCCCATCGAAGCTTGCCATCAGTTGTGTGTTAGGATAGTTGAAAATGCCGCTCTTCTGAATTTTCTCAGCAGCCTGGGTCATTCGGTTTTCGACAAAGGCCCACTCTTGGATCTCTTGCCAGAGTTTCTGAAATGGGCCCTCCTGGACCTTTGCATTTTTTATGTTCTTGAGACAGTTGAGTAAGGGGGTGTCCTCGGCTTGCAACTCCTTTGCCTTGGCTGCAGCTCTGGTTAGTTTGGGTGCCATTGTGTTGGACTGGTCGAGGTTTTGACAAGGTTCTTGTGCTTTGGTCGACTAAGATTGCGGGTGCTCTGAGGAAAATGGGTGTGGTGAATGAACCTTCAGCGGTCCATTATTTATAGGCGTGGTTGGGTTTGAGTGTCGAAATGGGTGTATTAATGGAAGACTTAAAAGTCCAACTACAATACTTGAGTGTGACTTAATGGAGGATCTGTTTCGGCGCTCGAGGCCATCAATGCGTGATGGGACTTTCGAAGTCGATGGTCAGTGTCGTGGGTGAAAATGGTCGGCCTGACTGGTCGATGAAGATAGTCGGTGGTCGAAGTAGTGAGTTGCTATCATAGCTTGTTGTGTCAGATGTGTTATTTTGTTTTGGAATTTTTCTATCTTTTCATGGGTTTTGATTGACGGTTAAGGTCGTTATTTGATTTTTTTTTTTTTATTGTTCAGTTTTTATAACGTTTGAGTCGGGCTCCATTAACGAGCTTCCGGAATACTAGGCCCTGTAACATTTTTAGTCGGAATGACCGTTGGGATGTATTTATTCGACAACGTAAGGTCCCATCCATTCTGTGTGTAATTTCTTGGGTTTTCCCTTGACTTGACTATTATAAAGTAAAGCAAGGTCGCCGACCGAGAGGTTTTTGTTTTTTATGTTACGGTCGTTCCAGGCTTTCTGTTGTTGTTTGTGAATTTCCTGATGCTGAATAGCCATGATTCTATGCTCTTCTAGCTTACTGAGTTGAAATAGTCTGTCCTTTATTTCCTGTTCAACATCGACATGTAGTATCTGTGCAATAATAGGTGTCTGTTGTCAGAAATGTAAGGGGATGACTGCTTCCTGCCCGTAGACTAGTCGAAAGGGGATTTGATCGGTAGACCACTTATATGCTGTCCTATATGCCAAGAGAACTGCAGGGATTTTCTCATCCCAGTCATCTTTGTCGGTGTTGCATATTTTGGTTAACCCTTTTGTCAAAGTTTTGTTAAGAGCTTCAATCGAACCATTCGACTGAGGATGATAGGCAGTGCTTCGTCGGTGGTCAATGTGAAACTGGTCGGTCAGATTTTTTATGGTTTTATTGATAAAGTGTGATCCTTGGTCGCTAATCAATGTGAGGGGGCATCCAAATCTAGTGATAATAATTTTGTATATAAACTTAGCAGCTGCCTCACTTGAACATGTATCGACGGGTTCAGCTTCTGCCCATTTAGTGACATATTCCACCGCCGTGATAATATATCTGGCACCTGATCATTTAGCTGGGATAGGAAAGGGTCCTATGAAGTCTATAGCCCACAGTTCAAACGTGAGACTAGGGTTTATAGATATCAAGGGCATTTCTGTACTCGGCAGAGGTCGACCAAGTTGTTGACATCTATCGCATCGACTAACAAAGTTTTTACAGTTGTTGTGGATGGTCGGCCACCATAAGCTCGACTGTTGGATTTTTCTTGCAGTTGTATCTGCTTGAAAATGTCCTCCTGCAGGTCCATAGTGTGCTTCATGCATGATCTATTCTCTTTCATGGTCGAGTACACACCGTCTTTGGATGTCATCTAACCCCATTTTGTACAAAAATCCATTGATGAGGCTATAGGGTGCAGCCTTCATAGCTAAGATTTGTTTCTTCTTGGTGTTCAGACCTTCGGGTGCCTAACCTGTCTCTAAGAACTGGCCTATTTCTTCTAGTTCTTCGGGTACTGCTTCTATGCGAAATAGATGTGCATCTGGCAAATCATCGTCGATGCTGGTCGGTTCCTCCCCTGTGTCGATACGTGATAGGTGGTCGGGGCCGACATTTAGCTTTCCTGGTCGAACTACTACTTCAAACTCAAATTCTTGAAAAAGAAGTAACCATCGACAGATTCGTCCATGATGAAGGGGTTTATTAACAAGGTACTTCAAAGCTTGATGGTCAGTATAAAATATGAAAGGGTTGGCCAATAGGTAATGTCGATACTTCTGGAGAGAAAAGACCATACCTAGGGCTTCTCGTTCAGTGGTCAAGTAGTTCCTTTCAACTTTATTTAATTTTTGACTGCTGTATATGATAGGGTAATCCATCCCATCATCCCCTGGTTGAGTAAGGATGGCTCCTATTGCAATGCCTGATGCATCAATATGCACATGAAATTTAGTTGACCAGTTTGGAAATTTAAGTATGGGAGCTTCGACCATTTTTCTTTTCAATTTGTTGAAGGATATTTGGCATTCTTCTATCCATATAAACTTCTGGTCGTCTTTGAGTAGTTCCTCCAGAGGGTAAGTCATATCTGAATAGTGTCTGATGAATTTCCTATAGTATCCTGTGTAGCCCAATAACACCCGAACCTATTTAGGGTTTATTGGGGGTTTTAGGTCAAGGATGATTTTTATTTTGGCAAAGTCGACCTTTATACCGTCTTTGCTGACATGTCCTAAGAGTATGCCTATGGGAGTCATAAAAGTACATTTCTTAATATTTAAGGAGAGTTGTATCTGTCGACATCTCTCCAGCATAAGTCGGAGCCATGTGCAGTGGTCCTTTAGGGTGGAATATATGGTCCAGTCGTCAAAGTACATTGCCATGGTCTTATAGATATACTCTTGGAATGTTTTGACGACAATTCATGAGAATACTGTAGGTGCATTCTTCAACCCAAAAGGCATAACTCTGTAGGCAAAGGACCCAAATTCACAGACAAATGTTGTTTTCTTTTGAGCCTCTTTTGTTATGGGTACTTGATTATATCCTAAAAATCCATCTGTAAATGAATAACATTCATGGCCTGCAACTTCAATCAGGATTTCATCAACATAGGGGGTGGGGAATGGATCTGTGAGTGTAACTTTGTTGAGCTCCCTAAAGTCGACACAAATTCATAATCTGGTCGGGTCATGTTTCTTGTGCTATACGACCATGGGACTTGCCCATTCCAACTAGTCAATGGGGTAAATAATTCCTGCTGCTAACATGTTGTCTATTTCCTTCTTAACTATCTCCTTATACCTATGGGCTAGTTTGTAAGGTCGTTTCTTGACAGGTCAGACATCAGGTTTAGTATCTATTTTCATTTCTCCCATTTCTTGTACTAACCCTTTTAATTCTTTGTAGTCCCTTGCAAATACATCTTGGAATTCTTTAAGTAAGTTTATGATTTCGGTGGTTTGGTGTTCGTTCCAGTAGTCTCCAATCTTAGCTATTTTTGGACGTTCGTCATTTGAAATGTTGACCTCCTTAGTTTCCACTTTGGCATCCAGCCACTCTTGTGCTTTAGCTTCATTGATTGGCCGACTTCCTTCTTGAAACTGTGAAAATGTAGCCGGAAAGTCGACTGCAGTCATTCTGTCTAAGTCTGGTTTGTCGGCGGTCTCGACTTTCAAGGTTGAGTAGACCGGCTTGGTTGTTTCAATGTGGTCGGTCTTCCATCTAAAACTCTTACCTTATGTGTGCACATTTTCTAAGTGTAAGCGGGTTGACTGTGATTTTGATTCAGCTTGTATCTTCTTACAGTCCTTGATTTGTCGATGGTCTTGGTCAGGTTTTGATTCTGTCGGTTGAAGAAACTGTTTGATCTGGTGTGCTGTCCTGGCCAATTTTTCGTTTTGAGGTATGAACTGGAAGTCCTTAATAAAATTTTCTTAAAGTTCATGCCAAAAGAAGGTTTCTCCTCTAGCTTCCTCCATTTTATACCATTTATTAGGCAAGTCAGCCAGGGTTGAAGAGAACAAATGTGGCCAGGCTCGCTCATCTTTGTGTCCAATCCGTCTCCATTCCTTTTCACAAAGCTTGATGTGTTCTTCTGGGTCTTGGCCTTGGAAAAAGATAGGGTTTTGAGTGTCCTGGGTTAACTTTTTCCCACCGAATCGTTCGACAAATAAAGTTGAAGCAGTTGTCTAGGTCTGCAATTTTGTCTGATGGGTGTTCCACCATCTAGCTGCTTGACCTGTAAATGTTTCCACTAAGCTTTGAAGTCTGCCATGTTCTCCAATATTTTTAGATACTTGTTCAAGATGCATTATTGGGGATTCTATTTATTTATACCTGGGCAGATGGGTATTATGTAAGTTGGTCGGTTGTAATGTAGGGCGTTCCTTGATTTTGTTTTCAAAGACTTTGGGGATAATCGATACAGTGAAGCACTGTCGGGTGGGTTTTTTATGTACTTTTTGTATAGTCCAGCACCCTCTTGCTTGTGTTTCATAATTTTCCATCTCCCAGTCATATAATTCAGCATCTGAATTGTAACCAACTGAGTCTGGGTTACCTAAGTGAAGCTCCCCATAAATTTTTGGCTCGGTATAGTCCATATTATTATGGATCTGGTAAAGCTGTCTGACATCGACTTCCTCATCAACCGGTTCAGTCCAAGGTGCTCCTTGTGAAGGATTAATGGGTACAATGACTTTTTGACCATTTCCTTTTAACTTAATTCATTCTTTGTCTAGGGATATGGAGGCTTTCATCTTTCGTCCCCAAGGTCGACCAACTAGCGCTGGGAAGGAGCTATATCCTTCTTTTGGGTCGATGATTTCAAAATCAACCTTAGTCGAGATTCCTTTGATGGTCATGTCGACATCTTTACAAACCCTAATGGGTTCAATGAGGCCTTGTTCGGCGAGTTTTAGGTAAATGCCTGACTCATAGAGTCGAGGTCAGCCCATCTTTTCCCATGTATCCCTTGTCATGATATTTACCTGAGACCCGAAATCGAGCACCACTTGTCGGATATGATAACCTTCGATTTCCAGGTCAACAAGTGGGTCAACATCGTTTTTGTCTTTTTGATTGAGGCTACAAATGTTCTTAGTTTGTTTTCCACAGTTAGTGCTTTTTATTTCGTGTAATAAATCAATGAACCAGGCTACGGAGTTGTCGGTTTGGATGAGATGAGTTAATTGCTGTGTCGTGCTAAGTCGACTGGTAATAATGTCTTCTTGCTGTGTAATGTCTTGAAATATGTGGGTGGCTTCTTGATAAGTTTGTTTTTCCTTCAGAGGATCCGGATAACCATTGGTGTTTTTAATTTTACTAATTTGGGGGTTATCAGGCCTTGTTTTTGTGCCTTGGCAAGTGACAATATGCAGATTTTTAGTGGTTAATATATCATGCTTTTGTACATAAGACAAAACATTAACATTTTTATTATTATTGATTTTTTCTAACATGGTAGGACAATCCTCTAGAGAGTGATATCCTACCCCACAATGCGTACAGAATTTAAGGTCAGTTCTGTCCTTGTACGGACAGTCTGCACATCTGTGGCCTTCTTTATAGCAGATGAAGCACTGGCTAGATCGACGTGGTCGTATGTCACGATTTCTGACGAATCGACCTCTTCCTCCAAACCCTTGTCGTCGATTATCATACTGGCACTCATATCTTCAGCCTTCGTATCGTTTCCCATTCTGTTCATTAGTATTATTTTGCTCATTGCTCTGTGCCACTGCGTTCGTCTGGTAGACCGCCTGATAATTGTCTATTTTTCAGGTTTAGTTGACAGTCGGCCGTATTGTGACTTTTTGTCTCACAGATGGCGCACCAGGAAGCTTTTGCATTCTTCATGTTAAACACACATTCTTTCGTAGAATGATCTTCGGTCTCCTGGAAAATATCGCAAAAGACTTTAGTTTGCACAAATCGGATGTCTTGTCGGCTGTATTGATGTCGACAATTGTCTTTTGAATGCCCGGTCGTTGCACATTTAGTACACCATATTTCTTGATTTTTGAGGGACAGTTCTTTCAAGGACTTTTGGACACTTTCTAGCTGTTCTTCTATCCCGTGGTCCATCGGATAGGCAGGTATATGTTTGTCCATTTCCACCTGCAGAGCTTTGGTCAACGCATCTTCATATGTCTTGAATGTTTCCAGACTGATCTGTCGGTGAAATTTTTGTGATAAGCCTGCAAGGAACCATTGAATTAGTAATTGCTCATCAATAACATAATCTAATTGACTCAACAGGTCCTTCCAGTGTTTGTCGTAATCGCAGACAGTCTCCCCTGGCTTTTGCTGCGTTGTCTTGAGCTTTTTCGTGGCCAGGTGCTTAGCGTCTAGGGTCTTGAAAAAGGATAAGAACTGTGCTTTAATCTCAGCTTTCATTTCTATGGGTTGCCTTTCTGAAAAGGTCATGTACCAGGTCAGGGCCCTTTTTCGTAAGGCTCCGACGAACTGAGCCATTTTTCGGTCTTCATCCTTCACCTGGTTTGCATCCCAGATGGACTCACAGACGAACCAATGTCGTCTGGGGTCTTCATACTGCTTGGATCGTCACCCAGTTCCCTTCGCATGGTCGGCGTATGACAAGATGTCGTCTGGTGTACGTATCATCGCCTAGTCGAGTCCAGATACTATAGTCACCAGCTCTTAGTCGGAGGTCGTCTTCAACAATAGTCTGTATTCTGGTATGTGGATTTAATGGAAAAAGGGTCATTCCTTCACCTGGAGCTGTTAATTGGAGAGCTTCTGGCTGCTCAATCCATACTTCTTCCTCCATAGGGGACATCTCTTGTTCGACACCCTCTTCCTGTCGGTCATGACCCGACTCTGGCGGATTCTCTTCACGGTTGGTCACCCTAGGGTTTTGTTCTCTCCACAGCTCGTCAGCTCTTTCGCATCTTTCTTCCATTCTCTGCTGTCTCTCGTCCCTTTCTCATTTCTGAATGTCCGACATACTTTCATACAGTACTATTCTTGTCAAGTTTTCTACGGTCGAATTTTCATCACTCGTGACGACTATCCTCCTGAAGTCGACTAGGATCCACTATAATCTATCTCCGAAACAAGACCAGCTACCCCCCCATATCCTACCCAACGCTTTTTAGAAATCCCAGATAGTTCGAATCACTTGCTCAGGAAGTATTCCCACTCCATTTCTGTAATAAATTTCTCCCACTTCCTCTGCTTTTCCACCCAGTTAGTGTTTGGTGGCTGTTCGCACAGTGGTGGTCTAGGTTCGACGATGTGGCCTGCTTCGTTCTCTATCAAGAATTTGAACAGCAAGGTCGGTAGGGAGCACAAGAATTGCTCGGTGAAATCTATGTAGAATTGCGCTTTGACAGTTTCTACCGATGTTCGGTCTTCAACTGCTTGCTCTTCACAGAAGTCGTCGGCGATTTTCTCAAACCACTCTGATAGATTTGTATGTCCCCCTCGGAACAGTTTATCTAGCAACTACTGTTCTTTAGTGGCGTCCGGTCTTCTCATCCAGAATCTGCTTCATCAGTTGTGGTACAGACTCGACAAATTTTTCATGTGTCTCGGTGAAAAATCTGGCTCTAACTTCAGCGACTGTTAATCTGTTTCGTCTGGCGTAATTTTGCAAGTAGTTCACAACTTTACAGTCCCACCAGTCCTTGATCTCCTGTTTTGGTATCATATGAGAGCATATATCTTAGACATGTACTACTGGCAACGGAACCAATGTTGTAATCTCACAGATCACATAAGGTTACCAATAATACATACTAAAACATAACTATAAATCAGATACAAGAGACAAGAACAGATAGGTAAATAGATTATATTAATGTAGTGAGTTCATACAAGGCACGAAACTGAACTGAGTTCTTGCTTAGCTCAATAGCCTAATATATACCAGTTACAAACAGTTACAAAAAATAACTACCTGTCAGCTCGGTGAACCGACACGACTGTTAGTTAAGTCGACTAATCTTTTAGTTTAGTCGGCCGACCGATTTAGTTGGCTGATCGACTAGTCGGCCCATCGACTTAGTCGACTGGCTAAGTCGGTCTTCCTCCAAGTCGACTTATGTCGGCTTGCTCCTTCTACAGGAGTTCATCAAGCTGCTAAAGATCAAGAAAGTTAACATTGGGTCGGAGGACAATTCAAAATTTTCTAACATTGGAGACTATTGGGTCAGAGGATAATGCGGTAAAACAACGCTTGTACAGACTAAATCCACTCTATAAAGAAAAAGTGAAAGCAGAATTGGATCACATGCTAGAAGAAGGAATCATTGAACCTGTTGAAGAGTCGGAGTGGATAATTCCTATAGTGATTTAGGACATGAAGGTGATAGGAGGGGTCAGGATTTGTGTCGACCTTAGGAAGCTCAATGATTCATTCTTACATGATCCATTCCCAACACCATTTATAGATGAGTCTTGGAGAGTGTCGGTGGATAAGAAATATACTCATTCACAAACGGATTCTCGGGATACCATCAAGTCAAAATTATGCAAGAGGACCACCACAAGACAACCTTTGTAACATAATAGGGATGCTACCAATACACAGTAATGCCCTTTGGCCTTAAGAAACACCCCTGCTATTTTATCTAGAATAGTAGTTTCTACTTTTGAAGATTTCATTCATAGGTTTCTTGAAGTATACTTTGATGATTGGACAGTCTTTGGTTTGGTGAGAGACCATATTAAGAATTTGCGCATGATGCTAGAAAGGTGTCATCAGGATCAAATTGCACTAAATTTGAGAAAATGCATATTTTGCGCACCATTTGGTGTACTGCTGGGCCATGTAGTATGCTGCGACGAGATCCTGGTTGATCCCACAAAGGTGGCAATTATTCTCGACCTGCCACTACCCACATCGATCATGCAACTCATATCCACATTGGGACATACTAGATATTATAGAAAATTCATAAGAGGGTACGTAGATATAAATTCATCAATGGAGAAGCTACTGAGGAAGGACGCCAAATTCGAGTGGAACAAATACTGTCAAGGAAGTCTGCATAAGATGAAGAAAAAAATGGCCACTGCGCCAATATTAATATTCCCAGACTAGAAGAAGGAGTTCCATGTATTGTTGATGCATCATTAATTACGGTTGGTATAGTATTAACCCAACCTGGAGAGAGCGTGATTGACCACCCAATTGCATTTGCAAGTAGGAAACAATCAGCAGCAGAAAAAACTATACCACAACTGAAAGAGAAGGGATTGCAATGGTCTGTGCACTACAAAATTTTAGGCATTATCTATTGGGTGGACACTTCAAAATTTTCACCGATCATTCTGTGCTGAACTACCTGGTAAATAATCTAGTGTTGGGGGGGAAGATCTGCTGGTGGCTCCTCCTATTTCAAGATTTTGACTTTGAAGTAATTGTAAAGCTAGGCCAACTGAATGTTGGGCCAGACCACTTGTCATGCATTGGAAGTGGTGAGGAACCAAACATCTTAGAGGATAATTTTCTGATGCGTGGCTATTTTCTATCGACATTGTCGATAAATAATTTTATGCTATTATACACTTATTGAATATAGGCTATGCACCTGAAGATTGTATGACATGGAAAAAGAAACAATTAGTTGTCAAGGCCAAAGGATACACGCTAATCATGGGACAACTGCATAAGTTGGGACCAGATGAAATATTGCGCAAATGCCTCTCTGATCATGAAAGGAAATGCGTAATGGCTGAAGTGCATGCGGTTGTCTCAGGAGGACACTATGTAGGGAAGGCAACAGTGCGCAAGATTTTGCAAGTTGGAATCTGGTGGCCAACTGTACATATGGATACAAGGAAATACTATCATGACTATGATAAACATCAAAGAACAGGGAAACCATCATGACGTTATGAAATTCCACTTGTGCCACAAATTACAATGCAGGCCTTTAATAAATGGGCAGTGGATTTTGTTGGCCCTATTAGCCCGCCAGGGAAACGAATTGGTGCGCGCTATATTATAACTGCTACAAATTACTTGACAAGATGGGCGGAAGTGGCACCTATGAAAGATTGCACTGCAGCAATTGTGGTGAAGTTTCTTTTTGAAAATGTAGTAACAATGTTTGGCTACCTAAAGATCCTTATCAGTGACCAAGGTACACATTTTGTAAATAAAATAATTGTTGAATTAACCGCAAATATAGCACAAGAATACAACACCCTACCATCCTCAAGAAAATGGAGCTGTTGAGGCCTTCAACAAGATACTGGAGAATGCCTTGACCAAGGTTTGTAATGTGTGCAGAGATGAATAGGACTAGAAAGTCTCAGTAGTATTATGGGCTTACAGAACAATATGTAATTGAATAACTGGATACACTCCTTTCTGTTTAGTCTATGTACAAGAAGCAGTCATGCCCATGGAGTACATTGTGTCGATCCTATGAATTGTTGCACTAACAGAATGTTATCGGATAAATCTACTCAATTGGAATCAAACCAGATCTCCCTAGTCCAAGTGGATTTAGAAAAAATCAAATACAGAATACAATCTACTTTCCTAGATCAATCAGAAATGCAAGTTAACAGATATATCGCTTACCTGCAATATGCAAATCCTCTTCTCTCTTTGTTGATACAAGCTCCAGAATCTTCAGATCTTCAGCCGCAAAACATTGTTAAGAAAGTGGAAACAAGCAAACAATATATGTGTATCCAAACATATAATTTATCTAAGCTAATAGTTAAGGAAGAAATCTCTAGACATTATTAAGATAACAATGTTTATGGAAAGAGATTTGTATTAATGTAATCAAGGAGATACATAGAATTACATAGGAATGAACATTACAACCTAGCATTAACACTACAATCTTTCATCCAACAATCCAAGCCAAATCCTACAAAGAAATATAGTAAGCCACATAGAAATTCCACCAACATAAGAGTACCATAGTCCTTCTTCCATTCCAAATGGAGAGAGGGTTTAATTTATAAGGATAAATGGATAGAGCAGGTTGAAGATTAGGAGGAGGGATCAAAGGGATCTTCCCTATAGGTTAGGAACTGAATTCCAACTCACCTAAATGATAGGGATAAACCACCACCTCATCCACCTTTGAGAAGGGTCTCGAATATTAATTTTCCCCCCTCAAAACAGAACCAATGCACCTTCCATGCAAGGAAAAAGCACCATAGGTGCTCCTAGTAGTGGGAGACAGATCGTCGACATCAATGCACCTAGCATGAACGGAAAAAGTGCCTTTGGTGCTTGTAGCATGAAGGAAAAGAGCACCAACCTTCCTGTTGTAATCCTACAGATCACATAAGGTTACCAATAATACATACTAAAATACAAAGAATATTCACAGATACAAGAGACAAGAACTGATAAGATGAACAGATTATATTATTCTCAATAGATCATACAAAGCCAAGAACTGAACTACGTTCTTGAGTGGCTCAACAGCCTAATATATAGGTTACAAACAGTTACAATCATAACTACCTGTCGGTTCACCGAACCGACACGACTATTAGTTAATAGACTAACTACTGTGTTTACTCAGCCGACCGACGTAGTCGGTCTCTCGACTTAGTCGGCTGATCGACTAAGTCGGTCTTCGTTCAAGTCGACTTATATCGACTTGCTCCTTCTACATCTCCCCCACAAACAAAATATTTCTTCGTCCCGAAGAAAAAGGGAGGTAAAAAAAATTAGATTAGAAGTACGAAAAAAATAGTTGGTCTGTGCAAAGGGAGACTACTACTGAGGTGGGCTGTGCAGGCGAATAGTTGGTCTCTTTTGCACACAGACTTCGACTATTGCTGGTGCTGTGATGGAAAGCTGATGTTGAAAATCTGTCCAGGTCTGCAAGGCTTTCTGAATGTCGATAGTAAGAGTAGTAAGATTTGATAGTACCGACATTTTCGCTGCCATGGCCATCTCTGCAATATTTTCCATGTTGGGTCCCAGCAGCTGATTGTGTTCTTCCGCGGTCTCAAGGAGTCTCTTCATCTGCGGACAGATGTTGTCGACTTTCTCCAAGTTGGGAAGGGCGTGCTGAACCCACTGGTGTGCCTCACGTTCCAACTGCTGCAGCTTAGTGTTTTCCATCACTATTTGTTCCTCGACTGCCTGCCTCAGTTCTGTCTCAGTCGAATTCCTTCTTTCCAAGGCCTGAATGCCTTGTCTGGTCTGCCTCGTCTGACTATAGAGCTGCCCATAATGAGTAGGCCAATCTCGGAGTACTTCCTCAGTTACAATGGATTCCTCCATGTGGTCTTGTAGGAGTTTGTGAGCCTCCAAGAATGCTGTGTGTTGAGTCAGGAGCAGTCGGACAGTTTCTTCTTTTCGCCCGGCCTTAGTCTCGTGGAGGTGGGTCTGTATGGTAGACACCAAGCCTTCAAACAGCTGATATGCTCTGTCCAGCGGTCGGTCGGTAGCAGTGTCGACAGGTCCTGGAGCAACAGTCTGTACGAGAGACCTGCATTTGTCAAGAAACTTGACTTCTTGAGTCTCCTTATCCGCTAGCTGTTTCCTTAGTCGGGTCTTCCTCCTCTTCGACTCTTTTGCTAGGGTGTTGAGTAGCTGGCCAACCTCTGAGTCGGTCAACGAGCTTACATCCCGTAAGCTGATCCTTAGCTGATCTGGTCTAGGAAGAGGCTCTGTTGGCTCCTTTGCTGGCGCTGTTGGTTTGTCGGGAGGACCTGCAGAAGTGGAAGGTGGGTCAGAGGTCGAAGGGGTATGTGTCGGAAGGGTTGGTTCAGTGTTCGGGGGTTTTTCGGTTTGGGGAGGTGATATATCCACCTCCGGCTGTGGTGATGATGGTGGTCTCGGCTGTGAATCAGGCGAGGGTGGAGGTGGTGGAGATGATGGTGGTGGTGGTGGTGATGGTGTGGAGGAAGGGTATCCTGATCCTGGGGGTGATGGAGAATGGTGTTGGGGAATTTGGCCAGAGGATAGAACGTCTTCTTCCGGTGGGACTTGGTAATCGGTGAAGGTCTGTTCGTGTCCCGCAATGTCACCACCGTCATGCACCCTGGTAAAGACAGTTGTTTGGTGTGCGTATATCTTGTCGCTTGCTTTAAGGGGAGTTGTTGTCTTGATTGTCTGCGCTGTTTTGAACAGTGCGGGCAATGTTGCAAAGAAAGCTCGAAGCTCCTGGTCTGAGCTTTCCCTGGCTCTGAGTGCCTCAGGGATGACTCTTGCAATGTCTTCAGGGGATAGGTCGGCCTGCTGCACTGGTGCTTTCTCTTCGACTATTTTAGTCGGATATGGATAAGGAGGAGTCGTCACCAGGTCGACCACATCTTCGGACAGTGGTGTTGTTTTGGCCTTCTTTGGCCGACCTTCCAGAGCTCCTGCTTCGACAAAACGTTGAAACTGGGTTTCAACAGTTACTTTATTTGCTCTGGCATCCTCGACTATATCAAGCGCTGAGGCTGCCAGTTCGTCGTCGTCGTCTGTAGAGTCAGCAAGGACAAGCTTGCGCTTACCTTTGCCTTGCTGACATTTTTGCAATTTGATGTTCCTTCTAGCAATAGCGATCTCCTTTGCTAATTTATTGAGAATGCTCTTAGACACAGCATACTCAGGGTTGTCTTCCTCGACTTCTCCTGTTGGGGTCTGAGCAGGGTCGACCGTCTGAGTAGCCGGGAGAGTTGTTTGTTGTACTGGTTGTTGTGCTGGTGGTGGTGTCTGGTGTTGCTCGGTCGGCGGGTCCACGACCGGTGGAGTCGGGTGCTTCACTATTAAGTGCACCCGACCAGGAGTGCCAATTGGAGTATCTTCCGTCACAAAGGTGCTAATGTACAAGTGCAGCTCGTAATCTTCTTCCTTCTCCTGGTCGGTCAGAGGTTCGACTATAGAGAAGTCGACCTGTGTTGCAGCCTCCGTGATTTGAATTTTGGTTCTTGTCTGCCTAGACAACTCCCGAAAGATCTGCTCGACTGTGGGGTAGTAGTCGAGGTCCCTGGCATTAGAATCCTGAGTGTTTGACGACCATACGGATGTATGGTCGAGCTCCAGTTGGATGTGTGAGTCGGCTGGGAGGTGTCATCGGATGTTCTGGGGCACCCTCCACCTTGTCGTTCGCAGCTTAAGGTGCTGGAACCAGTTTTGCATAAAAACCTTTCCTTGGTTGAGTTCATGCATAGTTCCTTTTTGGGAAAAGGGTTTGAACCTGTGCATCTCAAACCGAGTCGGCTCTCGGAAGACAGGACTGCCTTCCGGACAGATATAATACATTGCAATCCAAATAATTAAGGAGGGGAATTTGATAATACCTCCTGTCTCCTGACAGCGCTCGCATATGGTTTTAACCAAGTCTGCGAGGTAGTCTGCCCACCTGAAGATTCGGCCGTCGGTTGTAATTTTGTCGAGGGTGTCCAGCATTTCCAGTTTGAGGTCACTGCTGCGACCAGCCAAAGTGAGAGTAATGGCGATGATTTTCGCCACAATCTGTGGTGTTCGTTACTCAATCTGACTGATCATCAGACCCTTGGAGTTCTTGCCCGACGTCGAACCTGTAAAGTGTTCGACTAGTCCTTCCTTGATCCCAATGGGGACCGGGTCACCCTGATTTGAAAGACCAGTCAGTCGGGAGATAACATCTCCATTAATGTCGACTGGTCGGTCAAAGTAAAATCTGCCGTTGTGGTAACGACTGATGATGAATTTGACTGCGGCTTCCTTTGTACCAGTGAAGCTGGCCATGATAGGTGCGTTTGCATAGGAATAGATGGTGCTATGCCTAACTTTCTCATCCTGCAGGGTCATCCGTCGGCCTTCGAATGCCCATTCTTGAATCTCTGTCCATAGCTTTTGAAACGGAGCCTCCTGGACTTTGGCGTGTTGGATTCGCTTTAGTCGCTGGAGTAGTGGTGAGTCTTCTGCCTGAAGTTCTTAAGCCTTAGCCGAAGCTCTGGTGCATTTTGGGGCCATGGTTTCTGACTGGTCAGACTGGTCGGAATTCTTACAGGTTTCACAATTGTCAGTCGACGGGGAGTTCGAATGCTCAGTAGGCGCGTGGGGTGGTAAATGAACTGTGGGAGTTCCATTATTTATAGGCGCGGGTGGAGTGGAGTGTCGAACTGGGTGAAGTAATGGTGGACTTGACAAGCCAATTGCAACACTCAAGTGCGATTTCATGAATCTGGGGCGGGGCTCGAGGCCATTAATGCGGGATGGGACGCTCCAGGTCGGCTGTCGGTGTCGGTGGTGAGAATGGTCGACAAGGTCGGTCGATGAGGATGGTCGATGGAAATGAAGTCGGTTGTCGAATGGGTGAGTGGCTGTCATGATGGTGTTTTCTGGGTGTACAGTTTAGGGTTGTTGGAATTTTTGTATCTTTTTTTTTTTATAGGTTTTTTTGTGTCAGTTAAGACCGTTATATGATTTTTTTTTTATTTTTTTTTTCCAATTTTTGTATCGTTTAAGTCGGGCTCCATTAACAAGCTTCCGAAATACCAGGCCCTGAAGTGTTTTTAGTCGAACTGACCCATTAGGATGTATTTCTTCAACAACATAAGGTCCCATCCACTCTGTGTGAAGTTTCTTAGGCTTGCCTTTGACTCGACTGTTATACAGTAGGGCAAGGTCACCGACTGACAGATTTTTGTTTTTGATATTACGGTCGTGCCAAGCTTTCTGTTGTTGTTTTTGTATCTCTTGGTGCTGGATGGCCATGAGTCGATGTTCTTCCAATTTATTAATTTGAAGTAGTCGATCTTTCCTGGCCTGTTCGACGTCGACATGTAATATCTGTGCAACTATAGGTGCCTATTGTCTGAAGTGTAGAGGGACGACTGCTTCTTGT
>LPNX010175412.1:411851-499732 GCA_001517045.1 Pseudotsuga menziesii
GGCTCGACTAATTGTTTATCCTCCGGTATAAAGTTGAAGGCTTTAATGAAATTGTCTTTTAGTTCATTCCAAAAAAAAGTTTCACCTTTGGCTTCCTCCATCTTATACCATTTGCTAGGTAAGTCGTCTAGGGTTGAGGGGAACAAGTGTGGCCAGGCTCTCTCATCCTTATGCCCTAGGCTTCTCCATTCTTTTTCACAAGTTTGGATGTGTTCTTCGGGGTTCTGGCCTTGAGTAAAGATAGGGATCTGTGCTTGTGGGGTGAGCTTCTTGCCACCAAACCGTTCAACAAAATAAGTTGCTGCACTAGTCCAGGTCTGAAGCTTTGTCTGATGGGTATCCCACCATCTAGCTGCTTGACCAGTGAAGGTTTCTACTAAGCTCTGTAGTCGTCCATGTTCTCCAATGTTTTTAGACACTTGTTCAACATGCATGACTGGGGATTCCCTCTCCTTATACCTTGTTTGGGTCCTGGTTGTTTCGTTGGTCGGTTGTAAGGTAGGGTGTTCTCTTATTTTTTTCTCAAAAATATTGGGGATAATTGAGACTAGAAAGCACTGTCGGGTGGGTTTTTTCTATACTGTTTGGATCGTCCAGCACCCTCTTTCTTGTGTTTCATAGTTTTCCATTTCCCAGTCATATAGTTCGGCATCTGAATTGTAACCAACTGAGTCGGGGTTGCCTAAGTAAAGCTCCCCTTGGGCGTTTGGTTCTGTGTAGTCGGTATTATTTTGGATCTGATAAAGTTGTCGGATATCGACTTCCTCATCAATGGGTTCAACCCAGGGTTGGCCTTGGGAGGGGTTAATAGGTACTATGACCTTTTGACCATTTCCTTTAAGTTTAATACGTTCTTTATCTAGAGAGATAGAGGCTTTCATCTTTCTACCCCAAGGTCGACCTACAAGGGCTGGGAAGGAGCTAGATCCTTCCTTTGGGTCAATAATTTCGAAATCAACCTTAGTCGATATGCCTTTAATGGTTGTGTCTACATTTTTCCAAACCCCAATGGGTTCAATAAGGCCCTGGTCGGATAGTTTCAGATAAATGCCTGAATCGTAGAGTCGAGGTCGTCCCATCCTTTCCCAAGTATCCCGGGTCATTATATTGACCTGAGAGCCAAAATCAAGCACCACTTGTCGGACATGGAACCCTTCAATTTCCAGGTCAACCAGAGGATCGACATCATTTTTGTCTTTTTGATTTAAACTACAGATGTTCTTCGTTTGTGTCTCAGAGTTAGTGCTTTTTATTTGATGCAATAAATCAATGAACTGTCCGACTGATTTATCTGTTTGAATGAGATGGGTTAGATGCTGGGTCGAGTCGTGTCGACTGTGACTAATGTCTTTGTGCTGTGCAAGTTTTGAAAATATGTTTGTGGCTTCTTGATATGTGTGTTGTTCCGTGCAAGGGTCAGGGTAGGTGTTTGTGTGTGTGATCTTACTAATCTGAGGATTGTCAGGCTCGGTTTTAGTGCCTTGTCGAGTGACGATGTGAAAATTCTTAGTAGTTATGAAATCATTCTTCTGGACACAAGACAAGACATTAACATTCTTTTTATTACTAATTTTTTCCAACATTGTGGGGCAATCCTCCGAGTGATCGCCGACCCCACAATGTGTACAAAATTTCAGATCAGTCCTGTCCTTGTACGGACAGTCGGCGCATATGTGCCCTTCTTTGTAACAAATAAAGCATTGAGTAGGTCGACGACTTCGTATTTCTTGACTTCCAACGAATCGACCTGTTCTTCCAAACCCTGGTCGTCGATTGTCATTTCGACGGTCGTAGCGTCTTCCCTCGTTTCGTTGTCCATTCTGATTATTGTTATTGTTCTGCTCTGTGTTCTGTGCTACAGCATTAGTCTGGTAGATAGCCTGTTAGTTTTGTCTATTTTTGAGGTTGAGATGGCAGTCGGCCGTGTTGTGATTTGCAGTTTTGCATATAGCACACCAGGAGGCTTTGCCATTCTTCAGGTTGTAAGGACAGTCGGCGGTGGAATGGTCTCCTCGTTCCTGGAAGATGTCACAAAACGCTTTTGTCTGTACAAAACGGACATCTTGTCGGCTGAATTGTTGTCGACAGTTATCCTTTGTATGTCCGGCTGTTGAACAGCCAGTACACCAGATGTCTTGGTTCTTAAGTGTGAGCTCCTTCAAGGACTTCTGCATATTCTCCAGCTGTTCTTCCAAGCGGTGGTCGGTCGGGCAGGCAGGTATATCTTCATCCATCTCGACCTGCAAAGCTTTTGTCAACGCATCCTCGTACGACTTGAAGGTCTCCAGACTGATGTGTCGGCGAATTTTCCGTGAAAGCCCTGCAAGGAACCATTGAATGAGTAATTGTTCATCGATGACATAGTCTAACTGACTCAATAGATCCTTCCATCTTTTATCATAATCGCGGACTGTTTCTCCTGGCTTCTGTTGGGTCGTCTTCAGCTTCTTGGCTTCCAGGTGTTTAGCATCTGGAGTCTTGAAGAAGGATAAGAATTGCGTCTTTATCTCTGATTTTGTGGCTCTAGGTTTCCTTTCAGTAAATTTCATATACCATGTGAGAGCTCTTTTCCGACGGGCTCCTGCGAACTGGGCTATCTGTCAGTCTTCTTCTGTTACTTTATTAGCCTCCCATATCGACTCGCAGACAAACCAGTGTCGTCTGGGGTCTTCGTCACCCTCATAAAGGGGAATCTGAGCAGATCCGTGACCCATGTCGGAGTCACTGTCACTACTCTCTGATGATGTCAGAGGAGGAGGTGGAGGAGGGGGTGGGGGAGGTGGTGTTGTAAGGGGTGGGGTTGTTGAGTCAGCCGAATCTGTCGGGGTGACGATGGGGTTTTGGTCAACGGAACTTGTGCTTCCTTCGGGTGTCGACTCGCTGTTTTCGAATAGTAGATTGGTGATAATTTGTCTTCGTAATGACCCACTGTCACTTGGTGTGCTCAGGTCTGACTCTTGTGTATCTTCGGAAGATGTATGTGGCAGGGGGGGTGCTCCTTCATGTGTCGGCAGGAGCAAGTGGATACTACGAAAGGAAGGTGCCGTTTGAAAGGTCACCCAATTTCCTTCGATCGGTCGACGTATGACAAGATGTCGACCCGGGTATGGTTCATCACCTAGTCGGCTCCAGAGTGTGATGTCGCCAGCCCTTAGTCGAAGGTCATCTTCAATAATAGTTTGTATTCTGGTACGCGGATTTACTGTGGAAAGGGTTACTCCTTCGTCGGGAACAAGTAGTTGGAGAGATTCTGGCTGCTCTATCCACATTTCGTCATCTTCAGGGGACGCCGCTTCTTCTTCTTCGCCTTCTGTGCGTCGGTCATGACCTGACTCTAGCGGTACTTCATCATGGTCGGTCTCCCTAGGGTTTTGCTGCAGCTCTGCGGCCCTTTTTCTTCTGGCTTCCCTCTTCTTCTGTCTTTCATCCCTTTCGATTCTCTTAATGTCCGACATACTGTAGTACAATACTATGTCTTCAGTTCCTCTTCGGTCGATTCTGCATTACTGGCGACGACGACTCTGGTCGACTAGGATCCACTATGCTCTAGGTCCGACACACGACCAGCTACCCCCCCATGGCCTACCCGACGCTTTTTAGAAAGCTCGGATAGTGTCTACTTACTCAGGAAGTATTCCCACTCCCTTTCAGCAATGAATTTTTCCCACTGCTTTTGCTTCTCCGCCCAATTAGTGTTTGAGGGTGGGTCTAGTAATAGAGGTCGAGGTTCAACAATGTGCCCGGCTCCTTTCTCTATTAAAAAATTGAACAGTAAAGCTGGCAAGGAACACAAGAATTGATCAGTAAATTCTGTGAAAAATTTCTGTCGGACGGTTTCCACAGAAGTCCTGTCTTTGACTGCTTGTTCCTCGCAGAAGTCGTTGGCTATCTTTTCGAACCACTCCGAGAGATTCGTACGTCCTCCACGGATCAGTTTCTGGAGTGACTGTGCTTCTTTAGTGTCGTCTGGATTTCTCATCCAAAAGCTGCTTCAGTAGGTGGGGTACGGATTCGAAATTTTTTTCATGAGTTTCAGTGAAAAATCGGGCTTTGGCTTCTGCGACTGTCAATCTGTTCCTTCTCGCGTAATTTTGTAGATAGTTAGCAATTTTTCGCTCCCACCAGTCCTTGATCTCTTGCTCTGGTATCATATGTGAGCATATATTCCAGTTATGTACTACCGGCAACGGAACCAATGTTGTAATCCTACAGATCACATAAGGTTACCAATAATACATACTAAAATACAAAGAATATTCACAGATACAAGAGACAAGAACTGATAAGATGAACAAATTATATTATTCTCAATAGATCATACAAAGCCAAGAACTGAACTACGTTCTTGAGTGGCTCAACAGCCTAATATACAGGTTACAAATAGTTACAATCATAACTACCTGTCGGTTCACCGAACCGACACGACTATTAGTTAACAGACTAACTACTGTGTTTACTCAGCCGACCGATGTAGTCGGTCTCTCGACTTAGTCGGCTGATCGACTAAGTCGGTCTTCGTTCAAGTCGACTTATATCGACTTGCTCCTTCTACGCTTCCTAAAGAGGTAAAAAAGTAGGAAAATCTCAATCTTAGTTAACTTTAGTAGAGAGAAATTTGGGGATTAGACAAAGGGTTAACACATGGATTAAGAGTGCCATATTTTGGTGTAATAGAATGCCCCCCAAAGCATGAATTTAGAGGAATGTGATAAGTGAATTCTTTGCAAAGTAAATAAATATAAGGCAAGGATGTCATCTAGAAGCTGCTGCAGTACCACTGACTCAAATCTCATATAACTCATAACATGGCTGCTGACCAATACAATGCAGATCCATGCTAGTAGAGAGTGACTGAACACAATCATGGCTGCTAGACACAAGCGTAGATCCATGATGAGATGAAAAAATAGCCACGACCAATACAAAGGTGGATCTGTGTAATATGAATCAAAACAAAACTCCATCGCAACCTGCGCGAAGATATATGACAACACAGGGTCTTCAAGTCGAACCCGTAATGATACGAATCTAACCATGTGATTACAATTTGTTGACGTCAAACATGGTAGAAACCACTTGATTACCAGTAAATGATGTAAACTATTAACAAGTGTGAGGGAGATCACCATTGATGTCAATGATTCCCAAGTTATCTCAGTACTACCATCAAATGTGAATAAAGGACTTGGAGTCAAACACTCGATGATATCTTTCAATCAAGAGTCAATGATGTAAACTCATGTTGAAAGGGAGGTAACCTACCATTAAGGCATGTAGGCCCAAGGTACTTGGTTTCTAATTCTAATTCCTAGATAAGGAGTTGAAGATGTCAGGAATAGACCCATCGAAGGAGGGAAATGATGAATCCCCCATCATCAACATGAAACACGATCAAATATGTTTTGGAGTAAACCAAAAAACAAAGTGATGTATGATACTGACTTAGGGATGATCAACATGATAGAAGGTAAACTGGTTGCAGATAGTGAATAAATGACCAAATTTCTCTTGAACATGGGAATGGCATGACTTGATAGTATTGACACGAGAATGATACCAATCCCCCAATGCAACTAACGGCGAGAGTATTTTTGGACAACTCAAAGGAGTAAGAAGACTCTAGGGATTAGCATGACTCAAAGACAAAGGGATTACCCAAGTACTAAAATGCATATGAAAATGAGTGACATGTTCAAGAGTGACTATGTACTACCATAACAAAAAACAATCTCTTTCCTTAATTTCCCCATCATAATTGATGAGTGCCTCTTTTATTTTTAACGAGATAGAAAAGGGTAACAAATGCTCAATATATCTTGTCCTCCAAATGAGTGCAATCTCATATGTTTTAAGAACCTAATATAGGAGGGGTTCATTCCTAGAAAAAAGGGTCCTTCATTGTTTGTTTTTACGAGTCTGATGAAAGAAAACTCATTTTTCGTTTCATGTTTAAAGAGTCTCAAATGACTAAGAATAATCCAAAAGGTCATTTTTCTTAAATAGGCCTAGTCAGTCTAAAAAAGAGATAACCTACCACCAACTATTCGACCGTTCTGATTATTTTGCAAGCGTGAACGTAGCAAGCTCGCTTGGCAATATTTTGTGTTTTTAAGGAGATTGAAAAGAGCTTAAATATAACTCCGAAATGAGTTCTTTTTTCAAAATCAAATTTTAATGAGTCTAAAAAATAGTAAAAGTACACTCGATAGCTCTTCACTAGGTTTTTAATGAGCACGCCTAAGGTATAAAAGGCACTCAGAACCGTTTTTAGGTTTGAATCCAGAGCACGAAAAAGTGATAAAGTAAGCTCAAACCAATTTTCATGTTTTAACCAGAGGAGGAAAAATGAAAAGTAAGCTCAACACCATCTTACTATTTTTAATGAGCTCGAATATCAGTTGAAAGAATGCTCAAGGGATTTGCTTCATTTTTTAACAAGCTTGGAACAAAATAAGAACTATGCTCAAAACATGGTTTCATTTTTATGCAAGCTTGAAACCAAAAGGTAAACTATGCTTAAGGAAAACTGATTCATTTTTTAACGAGCTTCAAATATAAAGTAAACTATGCTATAGGGTGGTTTCATGGTTTAACGAGATCGAAACTAAAACAAAGTATGCTCAAAACGGCTCCCATTGATGGGTGATTTCCCAACATGAAGTCCAGTGGTTGGTACTTTCCCCCAGCATAACTGTCAAGAAACTTAACACCAATAAAGATATAGGGTACATTTCCACCAAGATTCATTGAGTCTTGACACAATGCAAGAATCCATTTCATTTTTTAACAAGATTGACATGAAAAAGGAACTGTGCTGAAGGTCAGTTTTATTTTTTAATGAGCTTGAAACCAATAATAAACACTGCTCAAAGATTGGTTTCATTTTTATGCAAGCTCGAAACCAATGGGTAAACTATGCTTGAAAGATCCCATTAACATGATACTAGAGGTTGGAAGCTTTCCCCCAGCATGATTGCTAGTGAAGCTTACCCCTATCATGGTTCCTAGCTGCTTGACATGCCCCCCAAGCTTCATTTCGTCTGACGATTCTTCTTCCATACCTAAAAACCTAGTTACTAATGTGAAAAAGTTCACCAAGGGGGGTAGGAAGAATGAGAATTGGGAAAGTGAAATGAAGGTTCAAGTTCTAGAACTAGAGAGACTTGACTCAAGGAGAGGGGACCCATTTCATTTTTACACAAGCTTGAAACAGAAGGTAACTATGCTTGGAGAATGGTTTCATTTTACACAAGATTGAAGCCAAAAGGTAAATTGTGCTTGAAGATTGGTTTTATTTTTACACAAGCTTAAAACCAAATGTAAACTTTGCTTGAGAAAAGTTACATGATGGTCAGGTGCTATTTCATTTTTTAACGAGTTTGAAATAGAATAAGAACTATGTTCCAAACGTCTGTTTCATTTTTTAACGAGCTTGACACAGAATAGGAACTATGCTCAAGTTCAATTTATTTTTTAACGAACTTGAAACCAAGAATAAACACTGCTCAAGATGACATGTTTCATTTTTACACAAGCTTGAAACAAAAAATAACTATGCTTGAGAACATCTATTTCATTTTTTAATGAGCTTGACACAGAATGGGAACTATGCTCACAATGTCTATTTCATTTTTTAACGAGCTTGACATAGAAAAGTAACTATGCTCGCAATGTCTGTTTCATTTTTTAATGAGCTTGACACAAGATAAGAACTATGCTCACAATGTCTGTTGCAATCCAACATGATGTGCAGAGGTTGGCAGGCTGCCCCCTTACATAGGAATCTAATGACTTAAATCCAATATGATATCCAAAGGCTAGAGCCATTCCCCCCATTTTACCTATGATGGGAAGAAGCTAACTAGAAGGGGAAGGAACCACAAGAACATGCGAGACATTCAGGGAAGTCTAATGACTAGGAGTCACATGATAATCAGATTTAATGAAGTAAAGCTGATCAATGGTCACAATATTCCCATCATGGGGAAAATACATCACTTAAAAGAGTGTGGACACTACAGCTTTCATGGCATAAACATAATCATGCCCAAGGAGCATATTAAAATCTAAAGGACCTTGGACTACCATAACATTGATACAGACAGTTTTTCCTTCCAAAGTAATAGGTAATTGAGGAGGGATCCCTAAAGGTGTTGTAGGTCTTTGATTAAAAGCTAGTATCTGATCGGTAGTTGGCACAAGCATAGGAGAACCTATGGCTTGCCAAGAAGTAGAGGATAGAATGCTAACAAAATCCCCTTCATCAACGATAGTGCGAAGTATAATCTTGGTGGTAATTCACACGGATATCTAGAAAGGAACACTTGAATGAAGACAAGACTCTGTTAGGTTACTCCAGTAAAAGGAAATAACCTCACTAGTTGGAGAGGGTCCTGTTGAAAGAGACAAAACTTCCTCTTCCATAGAACAATCAGAACTAACTACAAAAACTTTAGCAGGATGGTTTTCACTATTGATTAGAAGAGAGGGACAAGATGAAGACTACGTCGAAGGGCATACTTCAGTCTCAACACTCTCTGACGAAAGAGTGGGATCGGGTGGAGATGAAATCAACTCAACCACTTTAACTTCACTCTCCAAAGGAAGAGTGGGATCAACCAAGGATGGACTTGGATCAACCACTTGATCAGCCAATGGGATTTTAAGGGATAACTTACAATAACCAGTTGGAAGCTGTTGCTGAGGAACAGTAAGATATTCCAACAAATTTGGAGCTTCATCCATGCGAGGACAAAGGTAAGTACAGTGCATATCCTTACATAGAAAGCAAGGATACCTAACCTTTCCTTTTTGACTATTAACCAAAGAGTCACTAGTTGATGGGGCATCATCAGCATGATGATCAGAGACTGATGACATAGGATGTTTAGAACACACTTTTGACACAAGGGAAAGACTACGACAATCCTTGATAAAGTGATCACCCTTGCAAAGTCTACAAGGGAACTTATCTTTGCAGGTGTCGAAAACAGGTACATCAATACTCCCAGCATGATGACCAGTGGCTGGTGGGAATCCAACATGAAGATCATAGGTTGGAGCAATGACCTTCTTCTTAGTGTTCTTATTCTTAGCCTTCCTTTTTCATCTTCTTCTTACCCGCCTGTTTACTAACTTCATAGTTTTCAATAGATGAAAAGGAAGATAGGGAAGTCAATTCAACATTCGACGAAGAAGGAGAAGGGTTAACATGAGGTTTATTCTCATGTGGTAATGGACTAGGATTTGACACAAAGGGTACATTTGGTATGACAGGATTGGAGAATAACCATAAAGGTAATCCTATAGTCAATCCAGGAAGGTTCAAAGTAGCCATGAAGGGAGGACCAACATCTCCACAAGGGGGAGAAACAAAAGACATACCTTGAAAAGGGTTATCTTTACTGGTGGTACTAGGAGAGTATCCCATATCTGAACTCTCTAAGAATATCTAAAACACCACACAAGATAAAAAATACTCAATTCTAATAGTCACAAGTAAACTATGTGAATAGGAGTGGATCAAAAGTCGGGAACTGTTATCAGGAATATTGCAGCTTCTGCGGACAAAAGTTGTTCCTCTAGTCTGAATGGTTCAGATCTAGAACAAATGAGTGAATGACAAAGGATGAAGACCTTCCCTGAATGCTGTATAAATCTATAATATTTCTTCGATCATAAACCTATGTACATGCAAACATGTCAAACATACATGCACATCAAAGCTACCAGAAAATCATCTAAATATCCATACTAGTGACTAAGGAATCTAATAACATATACATGTGAAATCAAAACAATAGATATGTGGGATGGAAATTAGCTTTGCATTAAGAATGAATGAATAAGCTTACAACCATTGCCTTAGTGTCAACAAGCTCCTCCATGAAACAAAAAATTCATCCCCATAAGCTCCAACTTGCTCTCTATGCTCTCCAATGATTTGGACTAGGTAGTCAATTCAATAGCATAACAATACCTATTTAGTTCTCCCCTTCAACTATGGATATCAGCTTGTATTTATAAGGTTCAATGGATAGGTATATTTGAGAGAATTGTGGGTGAGGTGGCTCCAAGATCCTACCAAGGGATATCTAGAGCTCAACCTAACCCATATTGATATGGATAAGGGAGGACACGAGGCTCATTATCTAGAAGCCTCTAGAAAATTCTCTTTTTCCCATTTTACCCAGGGTACCATTTTTGTTCCCTTATGACAGAGTGGTTTAGATGAGAATCACTTTAAGAACAAAGCCTATAGGTGGTGGCACCACTTCTCTACAACAGGACATAGGCGGTGTTAGAAGGTACCGCTCATCAGCCAAAGGGTATGCGCAGTGCTAGGTTTTTTCAAGTAGAATTGAAAAACAGAGCAAGTTTCCACTCCAAGTTTTGGGATTAAGGTCAAGCATAGGGGTTAAGGATCTCATCACATGATGGTGACTGGATTTAGGTATAACAAAATTCCCCCCCAAGCATGAGGCTTAGAGGGATACGATAAGCGAGTGCTTTGAGAGAACAAGTTGTCACTTCGAGGTGAGAATGTCAGCTCGGTCGAAGAATGTTGTTGAGTAGGCATCTGTAGTACATCAATACTTTTGACTCATAGAAAAATGTAACCAAATCATGGCTGCGGACCAATACAAGGTAGATCCATGAGAGGAATAAACAAGCATGGCTGCTAGAATATAGCATAGATCCATGTGATAGAGGACTCAAACTTGGACATAGCTACTGGACATACAACGTAGATCTATGTCATACATACACAAATTTGAGCATAGCCACGACCATACAAATGTGGATCCATGCTAGATATACAAAACCCCAACACAACCTGGGGAAAGTAATGAGCACTAAACAAATACCTAGGGTATTTGTCTCGTCTTCCACAAAGTATGATTCTATCCATGTGATTACAATGATCTGAAGTTGAACCTGGTAGAAACCACTTGATTACTGGCCAATGATGTGAACCGTTAACAAGTGCGAGGGAGATCACCATTGATGTCAATGATTCCCAAGGTACCCTAGTACAATCTATTGAGCATGAATAGATGTCTTGATGTCGAACACTCAGTCGATTCTATCGATCAAAGGTTAATGATGTGAAACTATGTCAAGAGCAATAGAATCTTTCATTGAGGCATATAGATCTCAAGTTACTAAATTTGTTTCTAAGACTATTTCTCGGATGATGAGCTAATGTCGACGGGAATAGTCTCATCAAAGGAGGGCCATGAGGAGTCCCACATCGACAACATGAAACTCAGAAAAAAGTTTTGGAATGATGTGAATAATGTAACCATAAGAATGACTCAAAAGTACCGACACAAAGACTGTTTTGACTGCAGAGGTAAACTTCTTCAACTTCCCTTTGAGCATTGGGTGGCATGACAAAAGACTTGGAAGCATGAGTAGACTAGAAAAACACACAGTGCATGGTGGACAATGCATTCTTTTGAAAGACTCAAAGGAGTGACATGACTTATGAAAGTGGATCATCACAGAGATCAGGTGAATACCCAATTGACTGAAATGATATGCAGACAAGTGCCATGTTCAAAGGTAACGAGAAACTACTGCTATTTATTTGCAAAAATGATTCCCTTCTCATTTTCCCCATCATGGTTGATGAGTGCCTCTTTTCGGTTTTATGAGTTCAAATAGGGTAACAAACACTTGTTATAGCTCATCCAAAGACAAATACAAACTCATATGTTTTATGAACCTGAGAGAGGAGGGGTTTGTTCCCAACAGAGGGTCTCTTAATGTTTAATTTAATGAGTCCAATGAAAGTTAAATGGATATCATTCATGTTTAGAGAGTCTGAACAACCATAGAAGAAGACTCCATAGGGTCCTTTTTTGTAAAAATAGTTCACCTGAACCAAAAAAGAGATAACCTACCATCAGATGAATGAATTTTCAAGTGTTTTAATGAGCGTGAACAAGGCAAGATCAATCGACAATATTTTCGTATTTAAGGAGCCCAAAAAGAGTTTAAAGAAGACTCCACTAAGTCTCTTTTCATGATGAGATATTTTTACAAGTATGAAAAGAATAAGAAAAGGACTTGGACCTTTGATGCTAAGTTTCAAGAGCGTGACCAAAGTGTCACAATAAATGGTCAAAATACTTTTTATGTTTTATGGCAGTACGAAAAAGTCAAAAATGAACTCCCAAAACTTTACTGCTACCGCTCTTCTATCTTGCAACGACTTGAAAAAAAAGGGTTAAATTCTCCAATAACTTACATTAAAGGATTATGACTGATAGATTTTGAGTAATAAATGATTTAAAACAAAACTATAATATGTCAAACCCTAAAATGTATATAAAAGTCATGTAAATAGTAAAAAATAAAAACATTTTACCATTTACCCATAGTGGAGAGCCTTTGGAGAATTTTATTGGCTAGATTTTCAGTCGATGATATCAGGAGTATCTACTGTCGAATTCATGCATCGTCAATTCCATGTAATAGCTTAGACCCTAATATTTCATTGCATGCTTTCAATTTTGATTTTTGGTGGTGTTTTGGGCTTATTAGGTGAGCCCTAAAACCATGGAAGCGGGCACCAATCCTATCCCTTGCAGAATAAACAGTACCCTACTAGAACCGTGCCAAAAACACTATGCACTTATGGTGCCACCGCCTGCCCTCAATGGGACACAGGCGGTGCCAGCCGTGGGTAAATAAAAAAGCATTCACAAGAAAAACTAGCTCATTTTTGCTGATTTGAATGATTGGGAATGCTTCTAATTTGTCTTGTGATGGTTTTTGACAGGTTCTAATTGATAAAAAATGGTCATAGGGAAAGAGAGGAAACATGACAATGACGATGCCTTTTCCAAATGAAATGCGGGTTGTATAGCCATGTTGAGAGACTGTGGACTCTTAAAGTTTTTTCGTACACCTAGAATGGTGTCACATGAGCAACTATTAGAACATATACTTTGGATGTGGAATCCAGAGACATATTATTTTGATGTTGGTGCTCACATATTGATAGTTGAAGTAGAAGACATCTACTTCCTGACAGGCCTATCGATGCGGGGTGCTCCCCTCTCTTTAACTGGTTCCCATGGAGGGGACATTACTACTCAAGATTTGATAGACCGCCACTACATTCCTTGGACCAGGACATCGGGGAAGAAAATTCCCATAAAATTAGTGGCGGATGGCCCTCTGTGGACAGTATTTTTTACCATGCAAAGAGTGGTGGGAAGCCAAGGGGTACACTAGGAATATAGAGTGCATATGCTCTATGCCATAGAGGCCATGGCGCCCACAGTTTTCAACTAGGCGGAAGCTCTATGTCCAATATTCAAGGATCAACTGACCAAGTGTCGACAGGGGGAGATGAAGCAATTTGGTTTCGGTTCCATTCTATATTGTTTCTTTTTTGAGTGAGTTCCAAAGATGAGACCCCAGGTGGTATTTACATAGTTGAGTGCATGGGACCCTTGCATGCAGAGATGGGTCTGGATCATGGTTCTTACTAGAGCAGGTAGAGGCAAGGTAAAGTTCAGTGACCCATTATTTTGATGGTTGACAGATCAACTCCTCATGGTGGAGGAATATGAATATGTAGGCACTGAATTCAGTGGTGACCATGACCTACCGCTCCCACCTAGTGGACAGTGGGGTGATATCGATAAGAAACAAAAACCCTAAAATGGAAATAGTGTTTTTATTTTTTGATGTTTTATATTTTTTATGATTAGTAATGAAACTTGAACGTTTTCATGCAGACATCAGAGCAGCATGACCTGGGGGCGCCTCCCCATTAGACAGGTGAGCCAGATCCTATTTTGTACCATAGGGAGACAATGTGATAGGTGAGCTAGAGGAGAACCTAGAAAGGTTGAATCTAGACATCCTAGATGCCTCGATCGATGACCTCCCACTAAGGTGCCAGAGGCCTACTGTGGGAGTACTAGGTCATTTCAGCAGATTGCTACGTAGAGTATCCCAGGCAGTGATGTGTTACCATGAGCATCATTAGACAATGAGTGCATGATGTATTTACTGAAAGCTGATAGATAGCTTCAGGAATTTTGTATGATGACTTCTTACCTAAAATCCTATGCGCTTCAGATGAGGTCTCATGACCTATTTTTTGTAAAACATGTTCATATATATATATATATATATATATACAGACTTCTACCTTGGTGTTTATATGTCTCAAATGGTGAATGTATTTTACATGAGTTTTATGTGTCTTTTATAGTTTATTTACAATGAACCATGTTTGATTTTCATGTCATGAATGGGAAATATGCAAGTCTAGGATGTAATTTTCCAATGAGTCAGCAACTGCATTATGTTCCCTAGGGATATGCCTATAGGTGATATTTTCAAATGACCTTTCTAATAAACATACCCTCTGGAAGATACAAAGAAGCACATGATTCCTAATGGTATAGGCAAGGTTTAAATGATAAACCATAAGTTGTGAGTCCATCAAGACTACCAAGTTGTGAACATCTTGGGAGGCAGATTCAGTCAGAAGACCTATGACTGCTCGATACTCGGTGATATTGTTGGTAGCAGGACCAATACAAACTGCTCTTGAACTGACCAAATCATAAGCTGGGAAATAGAGAACCCAAGCAGCTGAGGCAAGATTAAAGGTGTGGTGGCAAGCACCATCAGTGAAGCCACAGAAAGCCATCTGCTCTGCATGACCAAAACATGGTATAAACATATATGAACACTAAAATCAAAACCATATTGAAAATACTTAAGCACACTGAAATTCAATTAATATACATATATACAAGATACTATCCAAGAGAGATCTAGCCATAGTACCTCTTCAGGTACAACCCATTGCGAGGTTTTCCTAAGGGGATCCCATCATAGTCCACGAGCTCGTAGGCCCCTTTCTCTAAAACTATGGAAATAATGAAAGGACCATACCACATGGATTCTAACTATCCTTTCCCTAGTTTTCATATCTTTGATCATAAGTCAAAACTAGGTCACCCTCATTAAAGGAACTTGGTTGGATAGACTTGTCATACTATGCCTTGATGCGTTTATTGTGTGCCTCATTAGCTAAGGTAGCATCTCTTCTAGTTTCATCAAGTTTATTCAAGTATAGAAATATCTCTTCCTCTACAGAAGTGTCCGGGAGAAGTTCAACGACAAGTTTTAAGGATGGAATCTAACATTGAATCACAGAATAGACAAGACAGTTTTGAGTCCATAGACAAGCTGGAAAGGTGTGAAACCAGTAGCTCTTTTCACCAAAGTCCTGAAAGCCCAAAGAGCAGAGAAAAGGATATGGTTCCAGTTGGATTTATGGTATCTAACCATCTAATGAAGCATCGTTTACAAAAATTTGTTAATGGCCTTGACTTGACCATTAGCTTTCGGATAATAGGGCATAGAGTTTTCATGACAAAAACCTAGCTTGGCACTTAGTTCCTCCATCATTTGATTACAGAAATGCGATTCGTAATCGGTAACTATGGACTGTGGGACTTCGAATATCACTATCACATCATTGAATAGGAAGAGAGTGGCAGTCTTATTCTCCTCTGCACATGTAGGCATGGCCTTAGCCCATTTTGTAAAATAGTCAACGACTACGATGATGTAACCATACCCCCCAGCTGAGGTAGGCTTACAATGCATATAATCAATTCCCCATTTGGCGAAAGGGCCAACGACAATGACGGGGTGTAATGGAGCAAGATGAGTGTGCTTTTTCGGATAAAAATGTTGACAGGGTGGGAATTTCTTAACAGCCTCATGACAATCTTTAAAGACTGAATGCCAAAAATAGTCAGCGGGAAGGATTTTCTGGGCTATATCCATCCTAGATAAATGACTGCCACATGCTCCAAAGTGGCAATCATTCAACACTTGTTTAGCTTCCTCATGGGTAAGGCATCAATGGAGAATGGAAACGATACCATGTCCATACAAAGTGTCATTCAAGATAAGGTAGTATTTTGCATGGTGACGGATGCCGTAGTGATCATCATAGGATATAGTAGGCTGAAACCTTTATGTCTAGATATAAATGGGAAAATCTCCATACCATGGGTCAGTAGTGCTTATCGGGAACAGAAATTCATCTGGGAATGAATCACTAGGCTCAGATTCCGTTGAAGCACAGGGAAGATCACACATGAGCTCAACAAAGACCAAGGATTTCTTTGATATGACTTTGGAAAATTCTAGATCAAACTCTTATATGATGACTATCCATTGGGAATATTTTCCTCCGAGCACTTGATGAGTCAAGATGTAATACATAGGGTTCTTGTCTACCAATATGGTGGTTGTGCGGAGCAAAATGTAGTGACGAAATTTTTGAAAAGCAATGACTGTGGCCAATGCTATTTTCTCCATGCATGAATATCAAGTTTTGGAATCCATGATATTCTTACTAGCATAGTAGATCATGTGCTCATGACTGTCGAGATTCTCCTACACTAAAACCATAGCAATGGTAGTAGTGGAGGCATCAATATATAAGAGAAAATCCTTTCAATAATCTAGGGGGTGTATCATAGGTGAATGAGTCAGAGCATGTTTGAGATTATCAAAGGCACATTGGGCTTGGTCATCCCAAAATAATGGATTGTTCTTCTTAAGGATATGCATATAACTGTGTGTTTTGTCTACAAAATTACACATGAAACAGTGGAGGAAGTTTTCCTTCCCTTGCAAACTTTGGAGTTCTAGAAGGTTGGTTGGGGCTAGGAGAGCTAAAATAGCGTAATTTTCAATGGATCTATCCAGATGCCATCCCTAGAAACCACAAAACCTAACAGGTGTCCCGTCTCAACACAAAAAACACATTTGTGAGGATTGAGCCGTATGTTATAGTGACAACATCTCAGGAAAATGTCTCTAAGATGACCAGGGTGGTCCTCCCATCACTGTGAATGAGCTGGGAGGTCATCAAGGTACAGTTCAATAATATGTTTTATATTGTGAAATGCATAGGGCATAGCATGCTGGAAAGTGGCTCCAACATTTTTCAGGCCAAATGGTAACTTCCTATATGCAAAGGTTCCCCATGGGAAAATTAATGTTGTCTTGTGTTGATCGATGGGTAAAATCTCAATCTGAATATAACTTGAAAATCCATCCATAAATGAGAAGATGACACTTCTGGCATAGTTGTCGATAATCTGGTCAATATGCGGAGTGAGAAAGTTGTCTTTGGGACAAGATTTGTTCAAATATCTGAAATAGATGTAGACTCTAATGGTGCCCTACTTTTTATTGATAGGGACAATGTTCAATACCCATTCCATCAGGGGTACAGGATAAATAAACCCTTCTTTGAGAATTTTCTCTGTTTCAGCTTTGATAGCTACATCTTTCTGTGGATGGAATTGCCTTAGTTTTTTCTTGACAAGTTTTGCAGTGGGATAGGTTTTTATTTCATGGACCACAATGGATGGGTCTATCCCCATCATTTATTCATAAGACCAGGAAAAAATTTCGTGGAATTCTTTGAAAAGTGCTCTGTATGCTTCAGATTCTTCTGTTGAGCAGTTCTTCCCAACATGAACATGCTCAAGGGTACCAGGCTTGGATGATCTATCAATTGGATTTGTTTGAGTAATGTTGCATAGGTTTCCTGCATAATATATGTCTTGCAACAATATAGGAGTTTGAGGTGTGTTGAAAATATCAGTGGAAAAAAGGATGCAAAATCATGGTCTACCAAACTGGTGTTGGGGAGGAATGAGGATCTATGATGATGATCCTCCCATATAGGCTCATTCGTACTCATGATCTCCATAATGGACTCATCGAAAGAAAAAACCTCGGAGAGATAATATAGAATGGGAAGAGAGGGTTCTAACTAGTAGGGCAGGTGGTAAGGGTCTGAAGCCATCAGATGAAGCTCATCAGTGTGGTCATCAGAAAGGGTTTGAATAACATTGTACATTTCTTCATGTGGACTCAATGAGGTGGACTCAACAATTTTTTTTCCCTCTGGATCATAATCAAAAAATGAAATCACATTTAGTGTCGCTGTGTCTATGTTAGGAGGAGCTGACGAAAAATCCCCATAAGGGTTGAATCCTTCAACATGCCTACCCCAATCGACTAGTAAGAAGGAGGGGACATGCCTAACATAGGTATGTTACTAGCCATAGAGGTAGTAACATCCGGTGTACATAAATCAAGCTGGTCAATGGTGACAATTCTCCCTAGATGTAAAAATTGGAAAGTTCGAAATACCATCGAAGCGACAACAGTCATGGCATAAAACCAATTTCTTCCTAAAATTAGGTTATAATCTAACGGGGCATCTACTACTTCCACTTGAATAGAAACAACTTTTCCCCCAAGCTTGACTGAAAGGGCTTGTATGAGACCATGGGGCTGGAAACCTTGTCCATCAAAGGCTTCCCGAGTCATAGGTGATGTTACAAGCTTGGGAGAGCTAATAGATTTCCAACAAGACAGGGACAAAACTGAAGTTGAAGCTCCTTCATCTAAGACAGTTCTAAAGACATTCTTTCTAACTACTTTCATTATGATTTGGAAAGTGATTTTGTGAGGTAGTCTAGACTTATAGTTCTCGACATTGAAATGAATCAAATTAGTATTGTTCAGGTCTAAAGCTCCTAACATAGTTAACAAGTTTTTGCGTTGTGTAGGACAACTTTGGAGTACTTCCAAGGTAGAAATTACACATGGTTCCTGAGCAAGATCTTCAACTACATTATAAAATTGAGTAGCTCAGGCATTAGGGTTAAAAAAAACCTTCCTAATAGTACTCTTGTGTGGATGAAAAACCATGTCGAGATTAGGTTTCTCGATGGTTAGGGGAACAATAGACGAGGACTTGGGAGAACCAGTAGAGGGAGATTTTCCTGAAGAAGAATTGTCTTATTTCTTGTCTGTGATTTTGTCAGAACTATGAATTCAAGTTTGCAAGATAATAGTATCCGAGGACATCATGCAAATTGACTCTGAAGAACTAGATTTTTCCTTATTAGACATGTGGTCTATTAGTTGTTGTTGAGAGGGAAAAGGATCCATGAGAACTATGGGCGTTGGATTAGTTTTCAAGAATTGGGTGATTTCATCATGACGAGGACACTCTTTCATGAAATAGTCACCTCCACATAGCAGACATGGATATTTAGTTTTTATTTTCCCTTTATCGTTCTTGTTGGTAGTTGGTTTTCCAGGTTTTTTGTTTTTAGCTTTACCTTTCTTTTATTGTTGCCGGGTATTTGAATACTCTGAATGGAATTGACATCGATGGAAACCTTGGGAGTTGTGTGGAAATTGAACCTAGTGATAGAACAATTTTACTCACAACAATTATCAATTGTACATGCAAAATCACTCACAAAAGAGACTGAATATGGAGCTGAACACTAAACTGTATTAACTCAGTTAAAATTAGCCAAACCTGTAACATAATAGGTTGCTGCATTAAATAATTACATAAGAAATTCGAATGCATGAGGAGGCAATTCGAATCTAGTCAAAAGCAGGCTTACTAAAATTAAGCAAATCACCCATAGGTGCATAAAGTAGTTTCCAAATCAGCTAAGGAGCTCACGAATTGGAAAAAACACTTAGGCAAGCTAAAAGGTGATGGAATGAAAACTCATACATGATTTTCATAGGAGAAAAGAGTGAAGGATGTGGAGGACAAAAAACTAGTTAACCTCACCTAGTCAAACTTTCCCAATTGCCTTAAAGCACTGAAAAAGCAGGCAATAAAGTGGAAAAAACAGAAGGGCACCTAGGAGACCAGGAATAAAGTAGAATTGATTCCTTGAGGTTTCCCAAGTGCTACATGAGTCAAAATAGGAAAGTTTGACCACTATGGATAGGTAAATGACAACTTGCATAAGGTGGAATCATGAAACTAGGCAAATAAGACAAAAATGATTAATTTAATGTCTAAGGTAGCTAACTATGGGTTGATTATTCTAACACCCCCCCTTAAGCCTAAATTATGAGTAATATATCAGAAAATTATAGGGCCTAGCAACAAGTATTAGTCACCCTTTACATACTGCATATCCATTTAAACAAGGAAAGAGGCAACAACCACATGGGAAAATCCTCCCTTAAACATGGACTGTAAAACAAAATTTGGAAATCTTGTCTTCACCCATGCTTCACAGCATGATCAGCAATCCCCAGCAGTGATTTGAGATTTCTGAAGGTCTTCTCACAAAATTATTTGGTGAAGATATCAGCTACTTGTTCTGAAGATGAACATAAGAGTAGGTGAATGGTGCCATCATGCACAAGTTCTCTGATGTAGTGCATATGGATCTCAATGTGTTTGGTTATCTGCTTCAGAACTAGATCATTGAAGATTCGAATGGTACTCTAGTTATCACAGTAGATGGTAGTTGAGTACTCTGATTCGAATCCACACTCTCCAAGTAACCCCTGCAACCATAAACATTGAGTTGCTGCATTGACAACTCCTCTGTACTCTGCTTCTGTAGATGAGAGTGCAATGGCACTCTGTTTCTTGCTTGACCAGATGATTGGCCCTTCTACAAGCATGAACACATATCCTGATGTGGACTTTCTATCTATGCTATCACCTTCCCAATCACTGTCAGTAAACCCAATCAAATCAAGATCAGATTTTGCTTTATAGAAGATCCCATGTGTCCTTGTTCCCTGAACAAAGTTAAGGATCCTTTTTGGCTACTTTCCAATGGATCTCATGAGGCTGATCCATGTATCTAGAAGCCACACTTACTGCATAAGAAATATCAGGTCTATTATGTGTAAGATACAAAAAACATCCAATCAATTGCCTATACAGTGTATTGTTTACCATAGGTGAAGAATCAGCTTCTTCCAGCTTCACTCCTGAAAGGAAAGGATTCTTGCTTGGTTTGCAGTCCTTCATTCTAAATTTGTTCAAAAAATACAAGGCATACCTGGACTGGTGAACCTTGATTCCAGCTTTGATTTGAGCAATCTCAAGCCCTAAGAATTGGCTTAAGAGCCCCAAATCTGTCATGGAGAAGGTTTGGTTCATTGCACCCTTCAAGGAAGCAATCTCATCCTTTGAGCTTCCTGTAATGAGAAGGTCATCAACATATAACAAAATGATCATTAATGAACCATTAATTAACTTCAAATAGACATTTGGATCTGATTTGCACCAAACAAAGTTTATTGATAGCAAGAAGCTATCAATCTTGGCATACCAAGCCCTGGGGGCTTGCTTTAGCCCATACAATGACTTTCTCAACCTGCACACAAGAGATGGGTTAGTAGAAAATCCTTGAGGGATGCATGTATATCTATTTAGTGAGATCTCCATTCAGGAAGGCACATTTTACATCCATGTGATGTACCTCCCATTGATTTGAAGTTGCAATGGCTAAGGCTAGCCTGATGGAGTCCATCTTTGCCACTGGTGCAAAGGTCTCATTGTAATCTATGCCATGAACCTGTGAGTAGCCCTTGGCTAACAATATGGCCTTGTACTTGAGAGGTGAACCATTAGCAGCAAATTTGGTCTTGTACAACCACTTACACTGAACTAGCTTCCTCCCTGGGGGAAGATCCACCAGCTCCCAAGTGTTGCTCTTCTGGAGTGAGCTTAACTCTTCCTTCATGGATGATTGCCATATTGGATCTCCTGATACATATTCATATGTATGAGGATCTAATTCCACCATCAGATAGCATTTCTCAGCAAACATAGGATCCTTCATGCACAGACCACTCTCAAATTGAGATCTAGTCCTCCGAGGGTCATTGGGATTCCCAACTAGCTCTCCTGCTGCATGAAGTGTCTTGGCTGACCATTTTGGACTTGTAGGGATGTTAGGATATGAAATAAACTCATCACTATCAGACATATCATAATCAGCATTTTCAACAATCTCTTCACTTACTTTCAGAGGTTCTGGTGGTGAAGAGGCTTCTCCCACTTCCACTGCTACTAGGGGTTCTTCTTGAAACTGAACACACCTTTCAATGAAGGCTTTGTTTGTGCTCAAATTTATCAGATTGTACCCTTTTGAATATTTAGAGTACCCAAAAAATAGACATTCTTGGCTTTGGGGCTGCAAAGCCTTCCTCTTTTCTGTTGGAATTCTAACCCAAGCCTTTGAGCCAAAAATCCTGAAATGGGTCACATCTGGCTTGTGCCCACTCCATGCTTCAAAAGGAGTCATTCCATCAAGATTTTTATGAGGCACCCTATTCTGGATATAGGATGAAAAGTTTATAGCTTCGGCCCAGTACTTTGGTGGCAAATTTTTGGCCTCCATCATGCATGTTGCCATCTCCTTCAGTGATCTGTTCTTCCTCTCAGCAACACCATTCTGTTGTGGTGTGTAAGGGATAGAATGCTGCATCTAAATACCTACATCTGCACAATATTGAATAAACTTAGACTTGACATACTCACCACCATTTTCATATCTGAGGACCTTGAGTTTCCTCCCAGACTGGTTTTCAACCAAAGCCTTAAAGACTTTGAAGAGGCCAAAAACTTCAGACTTGTGTTTTAGGAAGTAAACCCAGCAATACCTGGAAAAGTCATCTATGAAATTCAATGTATATTTGGCTTGACTCATGGACATATGAGGGAATGGGCTAGAAACATCACTGTGGATCAACTCGAGGCGTGTAGAGGTTCTCTCATGACTAGCTCTCTCAAATTTATGCTCTGGGTGTTTTCCTAGGATACAACCTTGGCAGACTCCTTTGGAAACATTTATCTTGGGAAACCCTATGAACATCTCTTTTTCACTAAGATCAGAAAGATACTTGTAATTTAGGTGGCCAAATCTTTCATGCCAAAGCTTGCTTGCCTTATTAGCATGAATCAGAAGAGCAGAGGGGTTTGAGTAGGGTAGGAAGTGTGAGAACATGTATACCTTCGAAGTATGATTTGCAACTCCTTTTGCAATGACTTTACCACTTGAGATCTCTGTGATCTCAACTTCATCAGGGGAGAATATGACCTTATTTGGAGACCCAGTGTGAGTCATCTGGTACACTGATAAGAGGTTGGAGGCAAGAACAGGAACATACAACACATTGCTGAACTGACCATGATCAAGATCAATCCTCCCTTTGCCCAAAATTTCAGTGAGAGAGTCATCTCCCAGTACTATTGGTGGTCCTTTCGACATGTCAAGTGAGGATAATTCCTCCTTGGTCGAAACCATGTGTCTTGAAGCTCCAGAATCAATGATGAAACTAGGTGAGCTTGATGTGCCAACAACCAATGCATGAACTCTCTCTCTGTCATCTGAACTTGATCCTCCTTCTCTCTTCTTTGAGCTGTCTAGAAGGGAGATGCCATTATTCTCCAGGAGTTGGGTCAGCATGTCTATTTGCTTCTTCATACAAGAGCTTTCAGTGTGATTTCCCTTATTGCAGTATGCGCACTTGCTCATTTCTCCTTTATTCTTCTTCTTCTGGTTATTCTTCTTGGAACCTTATGGCTCCTCCGGAGTCTTGTTCTTGTCTCTCTTTTGCTCAAGTGGCTTTTTAGATTTCTTTTTTAATTTTGAATCCACCTTCGAATCTCCAGCAACCAGAGCTTGGTCTTTGGATGGTTTGATGGTGCCCATCATCACCATCTTGTCTTGTTCTTGTGTGAGAGATTCCATGAAATCTGCAAGGCTAGGCATCTTCAAGGTTTGAGCTGTCAACTTTGTGGCATAGAAGGTCGAAACAAACACTAAATAGTCAGGGAAAAGCTTTGAGAGTATGTCCAAGACTAGTTGATCATCCTTCTTTTCAATCCCACATTGTTTTAGCTGCAAAACAAGTGCTTTGAACTTGGAGAAATAGAGTTGCAGAGATTCAAAGCTACTGGGACTCAGGGAAATCAGCTCATTTTCGATTTGATGTCCCCTCATCTCATCTGTCTTTCCAAAAATATCAGTAAGATTCTCCCATACTTCATTCAGTGATGTCAATCCATGAAGATGGAAAAGGAGGTCTTTGGAAATACTCAGACACAAGAGACCATAGGCCTCATCCCTCCTGTTGTGCCATTTTATCTTCTCTGCAGCTGCATTGGGCTCTGCTTCTGTTTCCATAGTCACCCTATAGAGGCCTTTTGCTCTCAACAGTATCTCCATCTCTGCTTTCCATTCAAATAAATTGAAGGGAGTCAAGATGATCTTCTGAGATTGATCCATAGCTCATAAATTGTCCCAGCTGTCAATAGAAGGCTCCCAGTCACTGATGTCGAACCTGCAAAACAAATTTGAAGGAGAGAAATTGATCTACAATGGATCTGATACCATGTGGAAATTGAACCCAGTGATAGAACAATTTTACTCACAACAATTATCAATTGTACATGCAAAATCACTCACAAAAGAGACTGAATATGGAGCTGAACACTAAACTGTATTAACTCAGTGTACAATAGACAACCCTGTAACATAATAGTTTGCTGCATTAAATAATTACATAATGGATTCGAATGCATTAGGAGGAAATTCGAATCTAGTCAAAAGCAGGCTTACTAAAATTAAGCAAAATCCCCCATAGGTGCATAAAGTAGTTTCCAAATCAGCTAAGGAGCTCACGAATTGACAAAAGCACTTAGGCAAGCTAAAAGGTGATGGAATGACAAATCATACATGCTTTTCATATGAGAAAAGAGTGGAGGATGTGGAGGACAAAAAACTAGTTAACCTCACCTAGTTAAACTTTCCCAATTGCCTTAAAGCACTGAAAAAGCAGGCAATAAAGCAGAAAAAGCAGAAGGGTGCCTAGAAGACCAGGAATAAAGTAGAATTGATTCCTTGAGGTTTCCCAAGCGCTACATGAGTCAAAATAGGAAATTTTTACCACTATGGATAAATAAATGACAACTTGCATAAGGTGGAATCATGAAACTAGGAAAATAAGACAAAAAAGATTAATTTAATGTCTAAGGTAGCTAACTATGGGTTGATTATTCTAACAAGTTGAAGGAGTAGGGGTGGAAGTATAGGGTTCCTTGGTAGGTTTTGTTGTCGATAGGGACTATATTGAACCAACAATCCCATCAATAGGGGTTTTTGCTGGTGGCTTGGCAGGATCGGTGCTTGGGAAAGGAGCTTGAGGGATCAAGTCATACAATGTTCCGAACTGGGAATATACCAATTCCAGATATTGGGCTCAACTTTTGGCTTCCTCTTTAGTAATGGAACCACCCATAGCCACATCTTGAGCAATTGGAGGAAACAAATATTTTGTAAGAGGGGTTTTTGCTGGTGGCTTGGCAGGATTGGTGCTTGGGAAAGGAGCTTGAGGGATCAAGTCATACAATGTTCCGAACTGGGAATATACCAATTCCAGATATTGGGCTCAACTTTTGGCTTTCTCTTTAGTAATGGCACCACCCATAGCCACATCTTGAGCAATTGGAGGAAACAAATATTTTGTAAACCAATTAGCTAACAACTGATCCGGGATAGGAGCCTTAATAAGTCTTCTCCGCCTTCTCCACTTATGGATATGATTGGATATGTCAATGGAGGTGTTATGCCATAGAGAAGTTAATAGATGTGTACCCATTTCATAAGGGATAGGAAGCTAAAAGTGTGTAAGAAACACAGTCTCCAATGAGCCAAAATCCACAAATTAATGTTGCAGAAGTTCAATGTACCATTTCGCGGCGGTACCGGTCAAAGTTCGCTGGAAGAGTCTTAAACGAACTGAATCATCCATAAGGGAGTTGGAAAAACACCATAAATGGAATGTCATTACATGGTTTTTTGGGTCATCTCCCTGCTTCCCATCGAAATTTGGAATGTCTGATGGTAACTTTATTGGAATGGGAGGCCACAAGGGGTTATGTCGAATGGGATCATTAATCAACTTGGAAAAATCAGGAAAGTCCAAAGTTGCTAGGAAAGGTAACTAGTGATTAGGTTGCACATAATGGTAATATTGATATCGCATATAAGTACCAGTAGGACTATAAGTAGACTAATAGACACATTGTTGTGATGAAGAACTACTAGAAGATCCGCCCGAGGGGGTATTTCCGGGATCAGGACCATTAGGACCGCCGAAGCCTCCCGGAGGAGGACCACCAGGACCACCTGGACCACCAGGAGGAGGACCATTGGACCCTTTGAGACCCCTAGGAGGTAGACCTCCGAAGCCTTTGGAACCACTAGGAGGAGGGCCGCTAGACCCTCCAAGACCATTAGGAGGGAAGCCACCGAGGCCCCCAGGACCACCAAGACGATAAGAAGGCAATCCACTAGGCCCTCCAAGACCATTAGGTCCCCCAGGGGGAGGACCTCCATAAGGTGGTCCTTTGGCACCCCCCATAGTATGTATAGGTATCCCTCCCATAGCTAGCATGTAGGACCAATTAGGTTGCCCCCATGGTGTGAAAGTATTACTAGGATATGAAATTCTAGCATAAGGCATTCCTCTAGGATTGGGTTGGTAATTAATGTTTCCTATAAATACTTGATTTGCTGTGTAACCATACCCCCAAGAGGTTTGATTAGTTATAGGTTGTGCCCCCAAAGGATGACCTGAACTGGATGGGGGGTTACCACATTTGTGTGGGTAGGAGGGACATAAACTGTAGATTTCTCTATACTAGAGGTCTGCCCATGACTAGCTAGAATTCCAGTGATATATAACATAGGTCATGCTGGGGGTTTCCCCCCGGCACTAGAAGGTATTGATGAAACAAGAATTGAATGTTGAGCCCCAGGTGTGGAATACCTGAGAGTATTGGGAACATACATAATATGGGAGGTGGTGGGGTTGGTAGTTTTACCTAGATTATGTAGAGTCACAATGCGATCTAGAATAGGTTCAATGGGTCTCATAGAATCATCCAGTGAGAGATATCCCATGGGAAAAACTGCTAAACAAGGTCATGGTGTACCCAATATGCTATCTATTTTCTTCTCAATTTCTTGTGCATGGAGAATAGCTGCATGGTATTGTCTACATTCTTCTTCATTTGATGAAACTTTTTTAGAAGAGTTTAAATTGGTGCCAAATGAGGCAATGGCTTGTCCTATAGAGGTATCCAAAAATGGAGCATTAGGACCATAATCTGGATGGGTAGTATCATCAACATGACCTTCTATGGGAGAATGGAATGAAGTATTACCCCAAGAATATTGTTGGGCCAAGGGAGGCACGCGCAAAGGATATGGATCTCCACTTTCTACAACCACATTTTCTCCCACTTAGGAGTTGGTAGCAGCTCCTTGGTCGATAGCTTCCATAGGATTTTCTCCCAAAATAGGAATAAAATTATGTGGCAAGCCTCGTACTCTTCTGGACTGTCTTAATTCAGCTAGTTTGTACAATTCCTATCTAACCTAGGGTCTCAAAACTAGAAAACACAACAAAAATTTCCCTACTCAAGCTATAAGCCAAACAAGCAAACTTCAATGATAGGAGGAGTTCAGATAATCAGGTCTCTCACCAAGATTGTCAAGAAGGTGCCACTCACAATATAACTCAAGGGTATGTGTGTAGTAATCTCCTTGAGTTTTGTTTTCGGTGTATGGATCCAAGCAAGACATCCAAAGGGCTTTTCTCAAATAGATAAGGTATCCTAGTTGGGTCTCCTGATATACGCAAGGTACGTGGGAGCTCAAATTGGTAGTACTATTGTCTAATGCATAACATTCACAAAGGGCCTTCCTATATACAATCGAGTACGTGAAGTACCTTTCTATATACCTCAAGGGTACGTGAAACGCCATTCGAGATACCAACGATACGTGGAAGAACCGCGTGAGTCCCAGGATGTAATGCGGATGAGTAACGATAGCTCCTACGCTTAACGATGCCTGAACACGTCTCTAGCCTATCACTCAAATTTCTATGTAAATTTTAGCCTATAACTACCATTAATTTTAAAGTGGACAGTTAGGTGAATGTATGGAATTTTGACAGAAAAAGTAAAACCATGCAGAATGTAGATGCAAATATTTCACTTTATCGTTCGTGGTATGCCTACCTACGAGAGGGAAAGAGAGTATTTTCTTTTCATTTTGAAAACCAAAAATTCCCAAACAATTGATTTGAACAAATCAAAATGAAAGATAATCAACACATTCCAAACTCATTTTTCTTTTTGAATGCAATCAAAAGGGTAAGAGTGTCTTTTCCTAAAAGAAAAACAACAAGCACTCTACATGCATATGCACTCTATTTTTTCAATTTTTCTTGAAACATAGATAGATCTAACTTAAAACTACACTATTTTTATTTTGATGAGATAGTACTAATGCAAGAGAGACAAAATAACAAATAGAACCTGAAAGCTTGTGAGGCTAATCAGAGATCCAATGCCTTATGCTCAGTAATGATAATGACCTAATCTCAATAAAAAAAAATTCTTTTTAAAATAAGAAAGAACTCCTTTGTGGAAAAAATGAAATTAAGATGATAAGAAAATGTTTTTTCTTTCAGTATTTATAAAAGAAATTAAAAGAGAACTAACTGAAACCTAATATTTCAAAAAATTCCTTTCAAAATCACAACCAACAAGCATGAAAGCAAATGAATAATCAACAAGCCTAATCTAGCTTTTGAATTCTTCAATCAAACCAATATTTTACCATAGAATTTTCAACCATAAGGATACATATTTTAACACACAAGCCTAACAGTGCAGGGCTGAAAGCAAAGAAAATCCCAACTTTTTGCAAAGAATGATAAAAAACTAGTTTTGGAACAAGGCCTACCTGGAACCACACTGGAGGGGTATTAACAGAGTGGTTCTGGATGGGCACTGCTTTTGGATAACGGGACTCAGGTGGTTCCCTGAATAGATCCAAAACACAAGGAGAATGAGAAATCAAGTTATAAATTGATGAAATAGAGGTAAATATGGATGAATTGACAATAAAAAAGAGCATATAAAGTCGAAATAGTTCAGATCTGAACATATATGAAAGTTTCAAACCAAAATTCACTAAGTCAGATGGCAGATCTGACTGAAGAGAGTTGGATATGGAGTCTAGATTCAGACAAGAGTTCAAGGATTGAGGAAGATCATATCAATATGAAATTTTCTTTTTCTCCCCAACAGGGTCACCAAATTTGTTATCAGGAATATTGCACCTTCTGCGGATAGAAGCTCTTCCTCTGGTCTAAATGGTTCAGATCCAGAACAAATGAGTGAATGACAAAGGATGAAGACCTTCCCTGAATGCTGTAGACACCTGGAATACTACTTTGATCATGAACCTATGTACCTGCAAACATGTCAAACATACAAGCACATCAAAGCTACCAGAAAATCATCTACATATCCATACTAGTGACCAAGGAATCTAATAACATATACATGTCAAATCAAAACAACATATATGTGGGACAGAAATCAGCTTTGCATTAAGAATGAATGAATAAGCTTACAACCATTGCCTTAGTGTCTGAAAGCTCCTCCACGAGACAAACATTTCATCCCCATAAGCTCCAACTTACTCTCTATGCTCTCCAAAGATTTGGACTAGGTAGTCAATTCAATAGCATAACAATACCTATTTAGTTCTCCCCTTCAACTATGGATATCAGCTTGTATTTATAAGGCTCAATGGATAGGGATAGTTGAGAGAATTGTGGGTGAGGTGGCTCTAACATCCTGCCAAGGGGGATCTCAATCTCAAACTAACCCATATTGATAGGGATAAGGGAGGACACGAGGCTCATGATCTAGAAGCCTCGAGAAACTTCTATTTTTCCCATTTTACCCAGGGTACCACTTTCGTTCCTTGATGATAGAGCAGTTTAGATGAGAACCACTTTAAGAACAAAGCCTATAGTTAGTGGCACCACTTCTCTATAACAGGACATAGGTAGTGTTGAAGAAGGTACCACTCATCTACCAAAGGGTAAGCACGGTGCTAGGTTTTTTGAAGTAGAATTGACAAACAAAGCAAGTTTCCACTCTAAGTTTTGGGGTTAAAGCCAAGAATAGGGGTTAAGGATCTCATCACATGATGGTGATAGGATTTAGGTATAATAGCAACCTCACAGGATAGGCAAAAAGGATAACTCATATGGTCATAGGAATCCTAAGAGAGTCTCCCAATATACGCTAAGCACGGGGGAACTCAAATTGGTAGTAGTGTTGTCAAATGCACAACCGTTCACAAGGGGCCTTTCGATATACAATCGAGTACATGAAGCACCTTTCTATATACCTCAAGGGTACATGAAAGGACATTTGATATACTGACAGTACATTGAAGAACCAAATGAGTCCTGGGTTGTAGCGCAGACAAATTAATGACAACTGCTACGTTTCATGACGCCCGAACATGTCACTAACTTACACATAGTTACTAAATGATTTTCAACCTAAGATAGCGTTAATTTTATCTTGAGCAGTTAAATGGATGCGTGATGTGTAGACATGAAATGTAAAAAGAATGCAAATCCTAGCTGCATGACAATGCACATTTCTCTTTCAATGAAAACTACCTAAGGTAGGGAAGGAGTTTTCTGTTAAAACAAGACAAAAATCAGAGATCTAAGAAAACCAAGTTCTATTCAAAGGAAATCATGAAGCTTTTATAGATCAACATCAAATACAATTCTTGAAAATACCTGTGAATTTATACATGAGTAAGGAGGGGTCAGAATCAAGCTAGATCTCCCTAGTCCAAGTGGATCTAGAACAAATAAAATACAGAATACAATCTACTTTCCTAGATCAATAAAAAATGCAAGTTAACAGATAGATCACTTACCTACAATTTGCAAATCTTATTCTCTCTTTATTGATCCAAGCTCCATAATATTTAGATCTTCAGTCGCAAAACCCTGTTAAGCAGGTGGAAACAAGCAAACAGTTAAGAAAGAAAGATCTAAACATTATTAACATGAAAATGTTTATGGAAATAGATTTGTATTAATGTAATCAAGGATATACATAGAATTACATAGGAAAGAACATTAAAACCTAGCCTTAACACTGCAATCCTCCATCCAACAATCCAAGGCAAAGCCTCCAAAGCAATATAGTAAGCCACCTAGAAATTCCACCAGCATAAGAGTACCATAGTCCTTCCTCCCTTCTAAATGGAGAGAGGGTTTAATTTATAAGGATAAAGGGATAGAGTAGGTTGAGGATTAGGAGGAGGGATCAAAGGGATCTTCCCTATAGGTTAGGAACCAAATTCCACCTCACCTAAATGATAGGGATAAACCATCGCCTCATCCACCTTCGATAAGGGTCTCGAAACTTTGTTTTTTTCCCTTGAAACAACACCAATGCACCTTCCATGAAGGGAAAAAGCACTGTCGGCACTCCTAGCAGTGGGAGACAGAGCGCCGACATTGACGCACCTAGCATGAAGGGAAAAGGAACCTTTGGTGCTCCTAGCATGAAGGACAATAGTGCTGACTTTCCTAAAGAGGTAAAAAATAAGGGAAATCTCAATTTCAATCAACTTTAGCAGAGAGAAATTTGGGGATTAGGAAAAGGGTTAACACATGGATCAAGAGTGCAAGATTTTTGTGTAAGACAGAAGTGACAGATACCAATGTCGTATAAGAAATACTTGCGTAGCTGATTCAAATGGGGGAAGAATGCTTCATTGTGGTCTTCCATGAAAATGTGGAGAAACAGCGGTAGAAAGCGTGGCATGATTGCCACATCAAAACAAAACAGTTCATGTTCAGCATACTTGTTTTGATGTATGAAAAATGTTCTTCAAGCACACAGGTAAGCTCAAAAAACATTGGCTAGGCCCATATGTGGTTGCACACATTATTGAAGCCGGCATGGTAAAACTACATAAGCTGGATGGAACACCAGTTGCGGGCATGACCAATGACAACCGATTAAAACCATACCGCGATGATTGAGGTGCACAACAAAAAAAAAGGTCCAAAGGGAGGAAATCAATGAAAGAAGCATCTCCAGCACAAATTGGCATGGAAAAAGGAAGTTGTGCTGAAGAATGGTGCACTCTAAACCTGCCAACAAACTGGGTAAGAGACAACTGGCGGTTAGTGGAAGACAACTGTAAGACACCTACAGACCGTTAAATGCATGAGGATTCAAAAATATTTGGTGCTCATGACAACTCAGTAGCATTAATTTGGAAATTCCGAGGAGAATGGCAGTGTGTGTTTTGGCCCCATCCGTCGTATTAACCATAACTACCCTGAAAAGTACATAACTAAACCTAAGTGTGCGAGTAAAGGCGACGAAGGATGAACCAATGTGCTCCACCAGATGCCCCATCACTGCTTCCAGTCATAGCCTAGATGCCCAATTCCCTATAAATATCAGTCGCATCTATCATGCTAACCTTTACATTGCCTTGCACAACAAAGAATCCAATGATCTGAGCCAACTGATCCAATAACTTCCAGAGTGAACCAGAAACCTACCTTAGAAACAAAGCCCATGGTTATTGAGCTATCCAGTGATAGTGAAGACTCAGTTGTCTCACTAGCCTCACCCTGCTTGATATTAAAAGTTCCTTATGTCCCTAAGCCAAGCCAACCAACTAAGAAGATGAATAAGACGCAGGCTTGACCAAGGGCACCTCTGAGGCCGCCACTCCCGCCATTGGAAAGAGGCCAACAGACATAGGTACCTGCAACTCGGCCACCAGGACAACTGGCTAGAGCACAAGAATATGCACCTAGAGGTCTGTCGAGTGCAGACCTCCCCAATTCCTCTGCTCCACTAGTGAAGATACCCAAATCCTGCAGAGCAGACCCAGTTCCACCACCACTAGTGGAAATAGAGCTGACCGATGAGGAAAAGAAATTGTTTCCCCCATATGTGTCACCTAGGGTGCCAAGCACGGAAAGAGTGAGAGTGGACATGTAGGATGAATTAAAAGAGCCCATCATTCTTGAAGGTGTCCCATTGACCCAAGATATCAACCCCAAACTTCAGGACTTGAAGTTTGAAGACTACAATACCAAGAAGCCAGAGGAGCTGGCAAGAAATCGATCCATGGACGCGGTGCTTGGTGTACCGCCAAATGCAAGCATAGTTTTTGTAATGGATTGGGCATGTGGATTGGAGTAGTTAGGCATCTTAAACCTACACCTTATATCACATTTTGGTTGAACTGCACCAGTCAGGATGTATGTAAAGCAACTTCTGGTATGCTTCCATGGAGGCTGCCTCTGGCTAGACAAGTCATATGAGGTAATGGTCAAAAAGGTCTCCCACGGGAAGGAGTCGACTCGACCCTGTATCTACAGAAGGAAGGGGAAAAATTGGACAAGAATAACATGAAGGGCAAGTACCAACTTGTCTGCAGTGGAAAGGGCTACCTCATTAGCTCTATAACTAATATTGTTGTAAGTTCTGCAGCAAAAATCTTATGCAGTAAGTTGCTACGCAAGATGAGGCCTACTAAATGCACTGCCGCAATAGCAGAATAGTGCACGCAAGGAGTGCACATTAACTGGTCCCAGTTCCTCTTGAATGAATTGATGGATGACGTAGTTGATGTGTAGGAACTTTCCTCAGTGAGGTTCTACTTCTTGTGGCTTCTGATTATGATCTTGTTCGTAGCCTGAAATCCTCCACCAGACTATCAACCCATGGGCATCCTAGTGGAATACCTCGGTGCAAAGTTCCAGAACCTATGGGACCACAAAGACAACAAGCGCAAGAACTATGCAAAGATTGAATTATTTCTCCAAGGAGAAAGACTTAGATAGATTGTGTGCAAGCAGTATAGACTGAAACCAACGACGGTGGTCAGGTATCCATTCATTAACTTCCATGTGGGGCCGCACAACATCAACCTATATCCATGAAATGACCCCAAGAAGAAGGCACTCTAAACCTTCTTCATCATCAGATATGCATATATCAAGAGGGAAATTAGATACTAGCCCAAATAATGGATTAGCCAGCGTGTGGAGGTGCCTGAGGAGTAGCAAGTGCAGCAGGAAGATCCATAGAAGAACCCACCCCATGACTGCGCCAATACCAACACCGAGGAGCATCAGGATGATGCCTAAGAAGAAGAAGAAGAAGAGTAAGACCCACCCAACAATGGCGAAGAATAAATCCCTATTGATGAGGAGATACACACCAAAAGAACCAGGAAAAGAAAGGGAAAAGATCCCATGGAGGAATATGAAGAAGCCATGGGCATCCCGCACAGGAAAAATCAGAGGGCTAATCGACCCCCAAGTCATTAGCATAGCAGAAGAGGATCAGAATCTTCTTAGAGAGGTGGTCACATAAATAACTAAGTCTATCTTGGGTGATATCATGCGTAGGAAAACCAATTGGATGGCTTTGCTCACTGCACAAGTTACCCGGCTGGCAGAGGTCATCACAGAAGTGGGCGACGCGGTGCAGGATAAGACCTACGGTGTAAACCCATCAGACGCTTTGGTGACGCTGGTGCTGCTCCCACCGTTGAAAATAGAAATTCCTGTGCATGCATTGTAGTAGGGCTTTAGCCCTTGCTATAGGCAGGAACAACTCCCTTCCATCTATAGGACGGAATGGTAGGGTTCTTGTGAGTTTCAAAGAGAACCTACAAAACAATATTGAAACTAAGCTATGAAACCCTGGATGAAATGGTTAGAAAATTAGAATGGCTGCAAGAAATCAATGGAAACCTACAACACAACATTAGAAAACAAACCCGCAAGAAACATATTTTAGAAAACCCGAATTAAAATGACACAAAACAAAAATTATACCTTCTATTTGGGTGGAAATGGGCCACCATGCCCTACCTTTGGAAGCACCCGTCTCTCTTTTGGATGGAATCTTAGCTTGTGGAGCAATGGAGGAGAGGGAGGGTGAATGGTTTGAGAGGAAAAGGGTCTCAAGGCACTCACATGGGAAGCATATGATAGGGAGAGAAGGAGTGTTTTGAGAGTGAACCCCACCCCTCTATTTATAACATTTTCCTAGAGATTTAGGGTTTTAAGCCCCTGGTTAGGGATTTGGCTCCTTTTTTGGGATTTTATCCCCTTTCGCCCAATTATTTGCTCCTTTGGGGGTTTTAAGCTCCTTTGAAGGGTTTTATACCCTTTTTGGAGGTTTTAGCCCCTATGAGAGCTATTTGGCTCTTTTTAGGGGTTTTTAAGCCCTTTTTCATATTTTTGAGCCTTTCTGAGGGTGTGGGGGTCAAATGAGGGTCGTGCATGGATGTCTTTAGGTGGTGTGGGTCATGTAGAGCTAATTGGGGGATTTTTTGGGTTAACATACTACGCCTTGATGTATGAGGGCATGAGCTCATCGTATGGCCAATGGACATCATAGGATTTTCTGGGGAGAGGTGGTGTTTCCTTGGCTGGGGCATGGTGGCCTTTAGTTTTTGTATTGATATGGTTCCCATCAATGGGTGAGATACAAATAATGTGTGAAATGTATATGGACGAGGCCTGCATCCCCATGCTCGTAATGATGTCAAAAGAATAATGTGATCTAATATCTATAATACAAGTGTCGATCATGTACAAATGTTGTTACAATAGTGGTTTCCTTAATGAGAGGCTGGATACAATACTGATTTGAAGAAATGCTACTTTGGAACCATGGAATTCTCATGGAATGCTATATCTTCATGACTGACACCCTATTGGATCTAGAACGGTACATAGTTGTAGGTACTTACTGGTGGAGAGTCAGAGTCTCTGTAGTACAAATATGCTGCATAAATCATAAATCTATATAGAAGCACTTAGGGGCTTCTAAACACTATCTCCAAGGCAACTCAAAAATCACAAGGGACATGAACCTATTTGGGTCCCTCAAATAGACTCATCAATGTGCTAGAGTCAGGTGACATCCGGGGTCTTTGACCAAATATTGCATGGACCAATACCTTGTACGAATCTCACTAGTGAGATGATGTAGCTGGAGTCGAGCATGTGAGAAACAACCATCCAAAGAGGCACCAAGGACTCCTCTCAAGTGGTCCAAGGAACTCATTAATGAGGTTAATGAAACCAGGATATAGGGACCTCTGATTCTATCCTCTGTAGTGTCTGTGTTGTCATCGACAGAGGGAGACCTGCAACTGGCCAAGGAAATGGTGTTTCCTTAGCCAAAAGCATGAGGGAGATAACCAAAAGATGTGAGAAAATCTGAGGATTGACCCAATGAATGGGGGTGGTGAGGAGTTGAACAAGGGCAGAGAATCATGGTGGACTCAAAATTCCTTTGATTAGAGTATGACAGTATGGTAGACTAGGCATCAAATGAAACTGACTCATGAGAAAGGGATCATAGCTGTACTACTGGGAATGCCACTGCAGATGGGAAATACTTGGGGGAGGTAGATACTTCTGGTATTGATGGGATCCAAGGAAGACACATCATAGAGTACTCTAAGAAAAGGAGACCCAAAGTGGGAATGCTTCCAAACTATTACCTGTGGGTGGTGTCTAAGGACACCATTGTGGTAAGCTCTCATGGATTTTTAGCGAGCCCAAGAAAGAGAATGCTCGATGGTGCTTTCAATTTTAGAGAGTCTAAAATCCTGAAGAAGACTCCAGTGGGGTCTCTTTTTCATTGAAGGTCTCCTGTGCCCAAAAAAGGTTAAAAGTATACATAGAAGAGCTCTCCCATCATTTAGGGGATGAGAGACTTCTTTACCATTGGTAGTCTAGTCAGGCCAGAAAAGGTTAAACCTATACTTACTAGATGATCATTCATATAATTTTACGAGCATGAATGAAACAAAGTTTTCTTGGCAATCTTTTCTTTATGAGAAGGCTAGAAAAGAGCTTAATGACAACCCATGGTGAGATTTTTCGTAAATTCCATCCCCTCTCCCCGAGAAAGCATAAAAAAATGTAGAGGGGAATGGTATTGACTTGAATGTGCCAAGGTGGTATTTTTCATTTGATGGTCTACATAGTCCACAAAAGGAGATAAACAAGATGATGTAGACACCCTTTCCTATACTTTAAGGAGCAGGAAAGGAAGGAGCTACACTTGCCAATATTTTCATTCTTGTAGGAGTTAGAAAAGAGCTTAAAAGAAACTCCAGTATGGTCAACCGATTGAGGGGGAACTGATGGTGCCCCCATGTTGGGACAATGGATAGTGGTCCAAAGGTCATCCATACAGTAAGCATGGAGTAGGTGGCTCTTCAACATGCCAATACATGCATGGGATATATCGTGGTTGAGTCACGTGAGTTGGTGCGGCAATGGCACACAAACCAAGGTGGCTCTCGGATAGAGGTCAAGAGAGTCATGTGTGAGTTATGGTGGAAGGACTTGACTACATATGATGTGAGTGCAATTCTGAAGACAGTTATATTCCAAATGCATGCAAAAGAAATTATTCGACCTCTGGGTGGTGGTCCAGAGACCCACGTAAGATGCGGTGGATGGATTTGACAATTATATGCTGAAAAAAAAATGATGTACCTTCTGGGGAGATGGTCTGGAGTCTTGTGTGAGCAGTAGGCACTGTGTGATGCAATTACAGGTCCAGAGACACTTATATCACAATGTGGTATGTAAACGGAGGTAACTCTTAGGAAGTGACCCCAAAAATTACTTATTAAACATGAGACTATGGTCTCATTAAAAGATAGAGGACAGAATTATGAAACTAGTGGTGAAAACGACATCTCAAATGGACTCCATATGACTTGGACTAGCAGCTAGTGGTGCTTCCCCTAGTGTTGTGATTCATAGGGGAAAACTTACCCAAATGGGGGCATATGGGCACGGAGCTAGCTCAACATACAATGCTTGATTCACACGATGGTATGCAAATTGATTGGGCTTCTAGAACAGGTCTAGGGACCTGATGGTATGTTAGCATGGTGGTAGCTAGATCATATGTGCAACATACTATGTGCATGTGCAGATGTGGTACCGCATTGTCCAGTGGGATACCTTCATGTGTAGAGCTATTATTAGAGGTTGTCTCTGATTTTTGGTAAAAATGTTACAAAACAAAAAAGAAAAAACTACGCTATAAGGGACTCATAGTAGTGGTATCAGGCATAGACTCTCTTGAGGTAGAGCCCATTATGCAATTTCTTCAAGAGGCAACCATCTGAGTTAGCGAGTAGGTATGCCCCCTTACCGAAATGAAGGTTGTTGGCAAGGTGGGGTGATAGAATCTGGTATTTTATGGGAAGAATTGATTCCACACTTTGGTTTAAAGGGAATGGGGTAAAACCAGAGGTGGTCTTATAGATCTCTTTGTCATTATGTAAGTGGTGTTGAGATATATCAGATGGATCTTCCATGGCTGATGAGATGAAAAGGTTACTAGTGCTAGCGATCATATAAATGGTACTGGTTGTGGTTTTGGTGGTCTTACCCCCAGTCTCTGTTGGAGGAAGAGGGGTAAGCCTAGAGACAAGAGGAGTCTTTGATGGACCTGAAGGTAGGTGCAACATCATCTCAATTGGTTGGAAAGGAGTCAACACATATTCGGGCCTCAGAGGTAGGGTAGGTGGTTCAAGGTGCCACACAGGAACTCACAGTGTGACATCCTGTAAATTGTAGGTTGCCAAGATAGACTTACTCACGATCCTAGATAGTAGGAAAAGGAAAAGGAAAAGGAAAAGGAAAAGGATCATGTTGATCGAGAATGAACCCCAATGTTTGCCTGGTAACTGAGGTTGCAATTGCGGATGGGGTTGCAGCTGCGGATGGGGTTGTAGATGCGGATGGAGCTGTGGATGTAGATGGAGATGCGGCCAAGGATGGAGCTGTGACTACAGTTGGTGCTGTGGCTGCAGATGGATTTGCAACTGTGGTTTGTGCTGCGACTGCGACTGGTGATGCAACTATGGTTGGTGTTGTAGCTGTCACTTGGGGTTTGGGTGTAATGGTGCTAGATGATACCCTGCACAAATCCATAGTGTCACTTGGTTTCAGTGGAGGTGACATGAAGGGGAAGGGAGCTATCATAGAGGTATCGGTGAACAACCTAGGTCCTACATTCAACAATGGTGGGGCGACTGTGCTATCGACAGTAGTGTCAATGGTAGGGATAACATTAGCTGGTGCCATTGGCCCCTGTGGATCATGGTAAGTCAGTTGATCCATCGTCACAATATTCCCTTCGTGAGGGAACATCATGAGACAGAAAATAGTTGATTCTACAACTCTCATGGCGCACATATAAATCCTTCCGAGGAGAAGGTTATAGTCCAACTGAGCATTGACAAACTCTATGTCAATCAGTACTATTTTCCCAACTAATGTGATGGGAACATGTGGGAATATTCCTTGGTCTTTAGTGGGGTGGCCATCCCAAGCCTGCAGAGTAGTAGAGGATGGTTGTAGAATTGGGGATCCAAGCTTCTGCTAGACTAAGGTTGACATGACACATGTGGATTCCCCCTCGTCTACGATACACCGATGCATGATCAAATTCCAAATGGATACCGATATTTGGAAAGCAATGGTTGATGGAATATGTGCTTCTTTGTTCTCTGTGTCGAATGTGATCAACTTGGAATCAAAGGTGTATACGACACCGAGGGAAGCTATTAAGGATTTCCGTTATGTTGGGAAAGTTTTAAGTACCTCAAGAGTGGACATAGCCATAGGTATTTGGGCCAAGTCATCCACGATGTTGTAGCTTACAATAGCTCTAGTCGTGACATTGTTGGAAACCCACCATATGGGGGGGTGTGGAGGAAAAGGGGGGAGATGAAGAGGTGTATTGGTTGTTTTGGACGTGGATTCCACTGATGGGTCAGTGGGTTTGGTGTTAGTTCCGTACTGATTTCATCTGGTATGTAAATTGACCTCTTTAGTTGTCATGGCTAGAAGGTGATGAACACCTATTTTTTCTATCAAAGGTTCCCCTGGGGGATTGGGATTGGGTTGGGGAGTGGGTGCAGTTTCTACCAGTCCTTGGACTGGAAATGGCTTTTGGAGCACAATGGGTGGAGGCCCTGGTGGTGTTGGGTTGGGTAGAGTTTGGGCTAGCATATTGGTAGCATGCTGAACCTCCTTGTGAATGGCCTTCTTAGTGTGACCCATGAAGGGGAATTCATGTGTATAGTGCTTGTAGACCTCACAAAGCTTGCATGGATGATTTGTGTGCAATGGAGTGTTGCATCTTTGTGTGTTTGGTTGCTGAGTATTCTAGGCTGGCCAGTTTTCTCTGACATTGTTGGGAGGATTTGGTTGTTGGCCACCTCTCTGCAGTTGATTGTTTCCTTGGTTCCGGGCTTGGTTATTTCTGTCTTGCCCTTGTTGGTTATTGGGGGCTGGCTAGTTGGGACAGTTTTTCTATACAAACACCTGTCCTAAATGTGCTGGTGGAGTGGGGGCAGGGGCTTGAGCGGCTTACACATGTGGTGCATAGTAGACTTGGGGGGGGTGGAGGTGCCACACATGTGGGCATTTGTCTCGCATATTTTTGTTCTGGCCAAGCTAATTCCTAGGCCTATTGCTACGGCGCAAGTTATGTGTAAGAAGTTGTAGTTTCGAACTGAGACATCATTCTTGCATAGTTTAGAGTTTGGTTTGGATAGGAAACACTAGGGGTGTTTCTTAGTTGCGGTGGCATCACAGGGGGTGTCGTATGGTGCCGAGGTTGGTGGGAGATAGAAACTATAATTCCATATGCGGCATGGGATTCCCCCGATGCATCCCGGTAGGAGGTGCCTGCATCGGGAGCGTCTAGAATGACAGTGTAAAGGTATCCAAACTGTGCATAAATGAGGTCAAATTTTTGGGCCTTCAAGATGGCCTCTTCCTCTATTTAGGGATGTTCGAAAGTGACGTCCTTAGCTATAGGTGGCAGCAAGGTTTTCAAGAACCAGTCCAAGAAGATCCCGTCATCAAGCTTGATCTTGCACAGGCTGCAATGTCGCCTCCACTCATGGATGTGGTCGGTGATGTGGGTTACAGTGTTCTAGCGGTAAGATAGAAATATTTCCAATCCTTCATCATATCTAATAGGGAGTTGGAAATAATGTAGGAACATAAAGGCTAAGGAGTTGAAATATGGATACTTGGCTTGTGGTAGCTCAATGTACCACTTGGCTACATCACATGTGAGGGTGTGTTGGAACAGTCTGAGTCTGATCGAATAATCTATGATGATGTTTGATGAGCACCATAGGTGAAACATCATTATATGATTTTGGGGGTACTCCCATGCCTTCCCTTCAAACTTGGGGATGTCTGAGGGGAGTTTGGTTGGCATGGGAGGCCAAAAGGTTTGATGACAGATAGGGTCATTAGTTAACCTATCCAAGTCAGGCAGGTTGAGGCTTTCTATGAAAGGAAGGTTTGACCCAAGGTTGATGTGTGATAGAGCAGTGAAGGTGGTGGGGTTTGCAGGAACATGATATACCTACGTGACTGGAGATACTTGTGGCACCATTGTGGATGGGCCACTGCTCCTGTATATGGTAAGCGACATAGTGTGAGTGGAAGGGCCACTACCCTCATGTATGACAGGAGGGACAATGTAAGTGTGTTAACCCAAAAAATCCCACAATGAGATCTACATGACCTACACCACCAAAAGACATCTACGTACAACCCTAATTTGACCCCATTTGACCCCCACACCCTCAAGAAGGATTAAGAATATGAAAAGGGCTTAAAACCCCCTAAAAAGAGCCAAAATAGCTCTCATATGGGCTAAAGACTACAAAAATGGGCTAAAACCCCTCAAAGGAGCTTAATGCCCCTAAAAGAGCTAAATATTGAGCGAAAGGGGCTAAAATCCCAAAAAGGGGCTAAAGCCCTGACCAAGGGCTTAAAACCCTACAAGTCTTGAGAAAAAGCTATAAATAGAGGGGTGAGGGTCACTCTCAAATCATTTCTTCCTTGCATACTGTTATGTTGCTCGAGTGAGTGCCTTGAGACCATTTTCCTCTCAATCCATTCACCCTCCCTCTCATCCATCCTCACATTGAGCCATAGCTCCCCCATTCTCAAGAGAGGTGCTTCTCCAAGCTAGGGCATGGTGGCCCATTTCCACCCATAGAAGGTATAATTTCTATTTTGTGTAATTTATTTTAGTTTTTCTAACATATCTTTGCTATTAGGTTTATGTCCTAACATGTTCTTACGGGTCTCCATTGTTGTATGCAGGGTCTTGGAGCTTAACCCATAACCTTGTGTGCAGAGGGGTTTCTTAATTTCTGCTATGTTTTCATTTCTATTTCATTTTTATTGCACAACCACTAGGAACCCTACCCTTCCATCCTATAGATGGAAGGTAGCCATTCCTGCACTGTAGTAAGGGAGAAATCCTTGCTACAAGGTGGAAGGGCCATTGCCCCCAGGCATGCCAAGTGGGACAGTGTGAGTGGATGGGACACTGCCCCCAGGCATGACGGGTGGGATAGTATGACTGGTTAGTATGGTTGGTGGTAGCTGACTTATGACAGTTTGCATGATAGTGCTAGGGCCACCAATAGGGGTGTTGGTGGTGGTGTGGGGTATGGAAGTGGGTCCACTGCCGATCACTAAGCCGAAAAATGGATCCGAGTCTGCACAAGCCATTGGGATGGATGGTGCAGTGTGTAGATCTGGCTCAGATTGGTATGATTTTGAGTTTGAATTAGAGGCTTTGTGGCCTTTTGATGGTGTAGAGGGTTGTCTATAATAGTCTCGACGTTGTTGATTCAAGGACCCAAACTATGGTGGATCGCCTCTTAGGCATGGGGAAGAGCGTGGGGGATCTATTGTGTCTGGTTGGTATGTCAGGTGGTGAAATATGGTAGTGATGTTTTGGAACCCAATTTTAGTGGCTTCCTATTGGCTTTCAAGTGGTCACTTAGCCACCAATACTTCCAGGAGATAGCGCTTGGATTTTTCCTCACAGGAGTGCTAGTCAATCGGTAGGGGTCGTTTCCCATTTTGCTTGGTAATTCCTCTCAGTGGCCAGCTACTTTGGGGTTCCCGTGGTACTCCTCACAATGAGTTTCTAGGCTGAGCGCAAGTAATTCCCATGGTTAATGTAGTCAGGGACTTATGTTCTCAATGACTGCAAGTGTTTGAATTAGTGTAAATTAATAAATTTTAATGGCTAGCTCAATGTCATGAACTAAGTCTGGTTGTTTTATTTGGTATGATTTGTGTGCATGTCCATTGTATTTCTGTTATACTTGGTGGCTGCTTGTATGGTTTATGAATATTCTACAAATATTGTTTGGTTTATTGTAGAACTTATAACATGGATAAGTTGTTTATGAAAGCAGTAAATTATGAACGAAAATTTAAACACATGCCATACTTGAATCTAAACTATGGTAGACTTTATAGGTGACTTCCTTACACCTGTATTTCTCTTCAACCAGGAAAGAGTGCTGGGATCTCAACACAATGGGACTAAGCCCATATGTAGATCCTTATGTCACTCCTCGAGTGCAAGGTCAGTCAACAGGGAGGACGCAAATGCCATGAAACCCCCATCGGTTTCCACCCCCTCTACCTTCCAAGTCACCCATTTTTAGTGGTCTTGAAAAATTACAGATGAAGTGCCTATTAATATACGAGCTTCATCCTTCGTCTTATCCCAGAATACCCGAAAGGGTGATGACTGGTTAGAGGAGGAATGGCTAGGAAAGGTGTTAATTTCCAATTAAGAACTGAAATTTAACCTACAGTAATTATATTCAAGCCTTAAGCAGATTCATTAAAACATTATCCAGTTAAATTTAACAGTGATTTAGATAAATTTAAATGAAATAAACACAGATGATCAGATAGAGGCAGCTGAGCTGCACTGACAATCCATATAACTTAAAAAATCGAATCTAAGAGACAGATCGCCTGTTTCGAGGCCAATGTGGCAAGGGGGTCGCTCAGAAATAGAAAACAAGAGTGATCTGGCTCCTGAGAGGGAAGTCACACCTTCAGGGAAAAACTGAGCGACCTGGTCGCCTATTTTATCCTAATACATGCAATCTGGCCCAAAAATAGGAAAATTTGTTAACCTGAGCAAGGGACGGCCGACAGTAACTTGTACTATGGCCAAATGGGATCAGTTTGGCCTTAAGGAGGCTCGGCTATGAATTAAAATGCAGAAAAAGACAGATCTAAACTAGATTTGACTGAAAATTAAACTAGGGAAAATAAAAACTAAAACTTGAAAAATAAATCCAAGGATCCTATGGGATCGACCTTGTATGGTCACCAAATCTCTAGTAGGGCTTTTGTCCTTGCTACAGGTAGGAACAACTCTCTTTCGTCTATAGGAAGGAAGGGTAGGGTTGTTGTGAGGTTGGAAGAGAACCTACAAAATGATATTGAAACTAAGCTATGAAACTCTGCATGAAATGGTTAGGAAATCAGAATGGCTACAAGAAATCAATGAAAACCTGCAACACAGTATTAGACAACAAGCCTACAAGCAAAAGATGTTAGAAAACTAGAATTAAAATGACACAAAACAAAAATTATACCTTCTATTTGGGTGGAAATGGGCCACCATGCCCTAGCTTTGGAAGCACCTCTCTCTCTGTGGGATGGAAGCTTGGCTTGTGGAGCAATGAAGGAGAGGGAGGGTGAATGGCTTGAGAGGCAAAGGGTCTCAAGCCACTCACATGGGAAGCATAATTATAGGGAGAGAAGGAGTGTTTTGAGAGTGATCCCCACCCCTCTATTTATAGCTTTTTCCTAGATATTTAGGGTTTTAAGCCCATGGTTAGGGCTTTAGCCCCTTTCTCCCAATTATTAGCTCCTTTGGTGGTTTTAAGCTCCTTTGAGGGGTTTTAGCCTCTTTTTGTAGGTTTTAGCCCCTATGAGAGCTATTTTGGCTCTTTTTAGGTGTTTCTAATCCCTTTTTCATATTTTTGAGCCTTTCTGAGGGTGTGGGGTTCAAATGAGGGTAGTGCATGGATGTCTTTAGGTGGTGTAGGTCATGTAGAGATCATTGGGGGATTTTTTGGGTTAACGGGAATTTTATAAAAATACAGAAGAAAAGGATACAAGTGTCCATAACTTGGACACATTAACTTTGGATTTCTCTAAACTGACATTGCCACAAATCTATTGCATTCAGCATGTTGTAGCTACAAAGGTGAGAATATGAGAAAATGTGATTGCATATCAGGAAAACAAAAGTCATAAAGTGACAATAGGAAGACCTAGAAGCACAAGCATAAAGGAAGGATTCACTAGAAGAAGCCATAAAGTAGGTAGTCGCAGAACTATCAGATGACGAGGAAGAAGATGAGGTAGAATCTATGCACGAGTTGAGGTGGTGATCTAAAATGGCCGCAGATATGAAGAAACAAGTTCAAGAATTAAATACCAACAAGTATCTAAGCACATCCCCCAAAGTTGTGCAACAAAGGAAACAATTGGCATATCAAGATATTGGCTGGCTTAGGGGAGCCAAAAAGATATGCACAGATGCGGTGGAAACAATTGCCATAGTATGGGAGAAACTCATCGAGGATGAGACTGTGGAGCAGGAGCGGTAAGCAGAACTATAGGTATTGGTGGTAAGGGCAATGATTAAGAAGATGCCAACAAAGGAGAAAATATCCAAAGACGTTGAGCTCAAGAAACTCGAGGATAAGGCAAGAACCCTGCATGAACAGGAAAACATGCACAACCAAGGGACAAATGAGAAACAAGCTAAAGCTGAAAGGGTGATAGGGATAATTCAACCTATCCAGCATAGAATATATGGGTTAACGAGGGAAGTGGCCAATGCGTCATTGGAAAATGCTATCTTCAACTGAGTACAGGAACCAAAGTAATAGGTAGAAGAATCCCACTGGGAGATAGAAAGGCTTACTCCCATTTTTGGCCAATTCCAACAGAAGGTTGGAAGCGCAGAACAATTTTCACTAGAAGATGCACCAGAGGATGTGTAAGAAGAGGAAAAGGAATATGAAGAGGAACAAGAAGAACAACATGAAGAGGAGCTAGAGAAAGCAAAATAAAAACCTCTGGAAGTAGACTCTTCAGATGATGCCGATGAAGAAGTTGTATAACTCCAGTTTTTTCATCTAAAATATAAACATTTTTTCTAAGTATGGGATGAGCCCGCAGTGTAGGAAACACCACCCCCCCAAAAAAAAAGTAACAAAATGCGCAAGAGAGGAAGCATGAGAAAGGTGGGCAAGAAGAAAAAGAAAAAATAAAAATAAAAATCAACAACAAAGAAAAAGCAGTGCATGTTCTTATGTCCATTGCTTCGTGGCTTGGGACGAGCCACATGTGAGTGTTGGGGGCTTGTTTGGCCTAGGGAAAGCATGCATGAAATAAGCACAAATGAAGAATCATGTAAGAATAAATCCACTATGGAAGAAAAAACAAGGAAAAGGAAGCACGCAATAGGTATAGAGTAAATTTGCACGGACAAAGGAAACTGCACGGAAGAGGAAATATGCGCAGAAGAAGGAATATGCACAAAAGATGTCACCTGAACAGAAAAGGGAAACTATACGGAAGGAAGATGCCTGCAAGGTAAAATAGTAGCACAAGTGTAGATTAATGGTCGAAAGTGACAGGACGATCATGGGTGTTGAATTCGGCTTAAGTTGACAGATGCCACACGAGTGAACACATACTGTAAGTAAGGCCGTTAGTGCCTTGTGTCAAGTAATGATCGCCACAGTTGTAGCTTGAGGGGCAGTCGATGGTGATAGTTAATGGACTTCCTGTATGTAGTCAACCCTACGTGGTCATGTAAAATAGTATAAATATGAGGGATTCAATAGTTATAGGGTTGCTTTATTTTTACTCTTTGGTGGCATTTTAGATCACTTTTTAGTTTATTTTTGATTCGTTTGTAGTGGGATGATCTCAGAGGGAGCAGAGGGAAGTTATGAGATCTAAGTGGTAGATTAGTCAAAAGTCTATAGGATGCATTCATAGGTAGTGCAATAGAAGAGAAACTATGCTAGAGAGGTGCAGATTCTAGAGAAGTCGATCTAGGTTGTGTGTAGATCAGTAGATGGTAGCAGTAGTTAGGATATATAAGACATAGAGCATGAGAGAAAGAAAGAGTCTGAGTAGAAAGCTAGATCTAAGACAGTCTACATTCCAATGTAGGCTGAAGGTGCCATATATTTCTCATGCCAGATGAAGAGTGCCTTGTGGTTTTTACCCGGATGGGTTTCCACATTAACTCTCCTATGTCTTGATGATTGAATGTGTATGGTTGTTTATGTTTATGATGCAAGTCCTGTCATGGTTGAACGAATGTTGCACTGTCAATAGAAATTTGAATGCATGAATAGGTTATTATGCATAAATTTTGAGTATTAGTTTATGTTACAGCGCAATCGCTGTTGTGCGTCTGTTATATTGCATCTGTCTGTTAGCTTGTTATTATATCCCTTTATGTTTAAAGTACTAAGACTGAATCTGTGTCATGCCATTAGTAGTTAATAAAGTATATGTGCAGTGTGCACTACATGTTAGCATAAATGAATCCATCCTCGCAACTTGGTCGATCTCCTTAGCCGTGCGCCAAGGGATTATAATCCCTCGACGAGTTGTGAAAACATGGTTCCAGCAGTTACCCATCGAAGAGATATCTCGGGTGAGACTGCACCTGCTTTGCAAGTGTTGCCGATGGGGCTTTCTTTGTAGGGCTGGTATCTTGGGTGTTTCTTGGGTGGGCGGGCTGTGCATAACTTGGGTCGCGCGAGTTAGGAAAAGTGGCCAACAAGGGAAAGGTCATGATGTTTCCTAGAATGGATGACGGGGGAAGTGAACAAATGAGATTTGTTGTGCATCCTAGATTTTTTTTTTATGAGCACACAGATGAGTGGTTCGGGCCCATACAAGTGGAGTATTAGAATCTGTTCATCAAATAAAATAGCCTTCCTATTGCAAGCTTTGTCTATGGGGATTTTGAGGAGGTTTTCAGGTCTCCACTGTATGAGGAATACGAGGATAGTTTCTTAGAAGATGAGGGTCCTAAATGGGATGTTTCTTCCTTCTCTTCCAATTTACAATACCTAGGTCAAGAAGAGCACAGTTCATTGGATTTCATTGAAAACATTTCCTATGAAATGCATGAGAAAGAACAAGGTGTGGTTTCTGGCACTCAAAATGAGGTAGTTGAGGTGTTAGGTACAGATGGTCATGGTTTCCCTTTGCATGAGTATTTCAAAGAACAACTGAGCATTGTGTAGGGGGGGATACTTTTGGAGCAAGAATAGTGGAGCTGAAAAAGGCCGAGAGTGGTTTACAACAGTCATGGATTTTGTGATCCTGTGTTCGAGTACATGGAGAAGATTGGCCATGACAAGTGTATAGCAATATTTATGAAGGGTTGTCATGACCCAATGGCCACACCTGTGGAAACGTTGTATGATGGGAATGATAGGAAAATTATGCATGAAAAGAACCATAGGTTCAAGCTTAACCTTTGATCATTCTGCTTCACATTACTGCCCTCGATCAAGCATGAAGGAAGAGATTGCAAATGCAATCACCTGCTTAATTGGATTCACTAGAAGTTGGAAGTCATTTGACTGGGTGGTAGTGCTCATGTAAAGTAGGGTAGGTAGGATCAAATAAGTTCGGCATGACGAGCATTTTATTTTTGAAAATTTTCATGATATTATTTCTATTCAGCTTTTTTTTTCCAGAGCACATTGGTACGTTTCTGAGAGATAATTGCAATTTGTCCCAATGGATCAGGAACGTGATCTACACATGTTATTTGATACCTCACAGGGAGGATAACATCCTTGAGTTGGAGCCATTGTTAGCACTCGTGCTAAAATTTTGAATATGTGATAAATGGTTGGCATGAAGGGGGTATAGTCAGAAATTTTCTAGGCTTGACGACTTCGAGAGGGATCACTGTAGGGACAGGAAGTGCAGAGCAGCAAAGGTCGATGATTTCATGATGGAAGAGGCACACAAAGAATTTATCTATGACAACACACAAAATACACTATTCATCCTGTTTACCCAGGGATCATAATTAAGGTGGACTAGATCTATGACAGAGAAACTTTTTTTGTTGCCCCAATCTGCACGATAGATAAGGAAGTGGAGGGCCATGAAATGGAGGAAGACCACATGTTTGGATGGTGGCTATCAGACAAGGACCCGATCAATGAACCCAATTGAGGTCGTAGTGAGAATATGCACAATGGATAAGGGAAGGAGGAAATGCGAAACTATGTAGGGCCCTTCACCTCCAATGGAAGGGATCCAACGATGTGATTAACTGACAACTTCAATCCATGTCATGATAGAGACATGTGTGGAGGTTAATCAGTGGGTGGATCGAGAAATGTGGTAGGGGCCACCTAGTTGAAAGGGAAGCAAGGAAGGGAAGAGGCCATGAATTGAAGGTCAAGGTAGATGATATTGATGGAGTATGTTGCATTTGAGAATCCAGAGAGTTTCTTCCTATCACACGTAAGGAGGAAAAGCACCATAACGATAAAGGGACAAAAGGTAGGGGTGTATTTACACATCGTATGATAAGGAATCAAGGAACTAAACAACAAGTGTATCGATATCATCATAAGGGGGATTCGAAAAAGTGACCAATATCAAGTCCTCCCACCATAAACTAGCCTGAGCCCAATTGCAAGTGATTCTGAATGTCACTTCTGCCATTGATGCCATGACATCATAGCCAAGAAGTTGTGTAGTTGGAACCTCCACATAAGAAAATTGGATCAAGAGCCCACGTGACTGTTTGTGTGTCATCATATCACTCGAAGATGGTGCAAGAGAGTGTAGGAGCAGTAATACACCCTTAGTACATATTTTTGACCTTAGGCTAAGTTTATTTTCCCACATGCAATGATATCCTATGGTTTATACTTAGGAGAGTTAATTATGCTAAATATTTGGTTATTTTGGCCTGTTTACACCTACAATAGCGCCCTAGTTTGGCCAACCTAGCCCATGGGCTATCTCATTAATGTGATGGGGTGCTACCTCCTTGATTTTTGGGGTCTAGGCTTGACCAAGTGCACTAGTGGTGTATTTGGCTTGTTTTAGCTCTCAAGGGAGCATTTATTGCCACCTAGAGCACCCCACTCACCTCAATATTCACACCCATGCTTTTCTAGGACTCATTAATGACCCACCACAACTCACCAACATTCACATGAGGATTCATGACTGTTTGGGATGAATTGGGTCTCCATTGGTCCACCTAGGGGGGATTGAGGTCATTTCTCACCTTGGCACATGTACAAATACAATTGGCTTCTAGAGGCACTTGAATTTGTCTAATTTATTATAAATAATGTATGATAATAATATGACATGTAATTAACACCTTTCACATGTGTTGTTCTAGCTATTTTCTGTCTCTTTGTTTTCTCTTGCATCTTTTGTCAAACACTTTGATGGTGAAATTTTTCTAGCTCCTAGATCTAACTTGAGATGAAATTATCACATGGTATCAGAGCTTGTTGGAGCTGCAAAAAATATTGTGAGGTTGAGTGATTGTTTATGGAATATTTCCATTTTATGTGAGTGTTTTTCATTGCAAGTTTTTACAACAACTTCATGGATTTGAAAGTTGTTCCTCTCCTTTCCCCATTCAGTTATTCTGAATGGAATTCAAAGATGTGTGAATATCTCAAGAGACAATGTCTCTATAATGTGTCCATTGGTTTTGTGAGAGAACCAGAGTCCTTTCAAGAGAAGGATGCTTGGCTTAATGACAATGATAGAGCCTATGAAACTATGTGTCTAGCTATACCTCCTACAATGCGCAACATCCTTGATTCTGCTGATTACCCATTCGAGATTTGGAGAAATATAGATGAATATATTAACATGAAGAAAGAATATGTGACTTATATGGAGAGAAAGAAAATGGGAACCTCCTTATGTGTTCTTTCTCCTATGATCTCAGCCTCATTCATTTCTCAAGAAGTTGTTCAAAATTAAGAAGAAGAAGTAGCCAAAGATTAAGCAAATGATCCAACTCAAGTTTCTTCCTCTGTGGCTTCCTCTCATTGTCAAGAAGCTATGTTTCATGAAGAGAGCATATGATTTGATGCCATCACTACTGCTAAATATTTATCTATCCATTATACACCCTTATCCTCTATGTTGTTGAAATATTGTAACTTCGAAGAATATTCTATATGTATCTTTTTGTGGTCCTCGATGGTCCTACCGGGAGAACCACTTGTATGAAATTGTACCCCGATGCTCCTAATTGAAAGAACTAATAAGATTCATGAGGTAGTCCCCTCTAATTGTAAAGGTGGGTCATCAGCACCCTAGTGTGGTTACTTGAGCGTACATGTGTAACTCGAGCCTACATGATTTAACTCGAGCCTACATGTTGAATGAGTTAATTTAAGTGAACAGATGAATTTAAATAGAGGTGTAGTGCTCCTCAATTGGGACACACACTCTCACTTATGTAGCACATTAGTGGAGAGAGAGAAGCAGCTAGAGAAGGATGAGGATCAGGCTTTGACCTCCTTGTTGGTTTTACCTTTTATCTTTTTGGGCATCTATATTGAGGAAGCTTTTGTTGGGTTTTTCCCTTTAGGGTTTTCCCAGGATAAATCTGTGTTGTTCTTGTGATACTATTTCTTTCAGTGATCCTGCTTATATTATTTTTTTATGAAAATGAAATTAAATACTGATGTATTAGCTAATCATATGAAAATTTAAGATGGTATCAGAGCCACCCTGAATAGGACAACTTTCACAAGGCAAAATAGCTCTCCCTCTCTCCCTGGAAGAAATTAGGGCTTCTTGCTGAAGAGGAATTTTTGAGTGAGCCTAGAATAGGATTTCTCTCCTCATCAAAGTTGAATTTTAGAGACCTGGATCAATATTTTTGGTTGGGTGAAACTTCAGGAAAGTCAAACCCTAGTTTGACCCCGAGCTAGAAAAACCCTAAATACTAAAAATGCTAAGTTTTGGTAAATTTCCTATATCCCAAGATTGGCGAAGGTTCACAAGCTGAAAATTATAGAGGCCAAATAAAACATCCTAATGTACACTGTGTCCAAAACGAAGCCTCATATTCACTATATTTGGGGAGATATGATCCCTCCAAGTTAGGGTTCCAACCTATTCCATAATTCATCCCTAAACAGGACACCTGGGGAAAATTGCTATAGATTGGGCTACAGAGGTCCAAATTGAATTCATAAAAATTTTCCAGAAATATAATGGAATTTTATTTCTGTGGTCCGAATTTCAGAACCAGAAGATGAAACAGTAACATGCGGTAGTCCATACAACTTCGTTGTTCTGAACAGTCCTGTAACCAGTCACCGTGGGAAAAGGATAATAAATACCAATTGGTGAAACAAATTCTAATGAAATCTATGGTGTTGGATAATGGACATGCTAGGTTAACTCAATGATCAATTTCAGACACATAGGAGTATTAATTTCAGAGATATCACAGAAACAATGACAGGCATTTCTGCAGAAGAAATTGGAAAACTAGGGCTTCCTATTCCGGGAGCTTCCCTCCACTGTTTTCAGAAAAGGAGTACATTAGACAGATCCATTTGAAGAGATATATATTTCTATCCAATCATATCTTAAATATTCCAATTTTTGAAAATTAGGGTTTCTCTGACAAACCCTATATTAGCTAGCTCTGGAGGCGGGACAGACACCTCAAATCGGTAAGATCTAATCTTTTTCTATTTGCGTTTGAGGTTCTCATTCCAAAGTGATATATCACATCAGATTGATGATAATCTTGGTAAATTTGACAACTTCCAAGCATGGAAGTATTTGATCTCTTTGAAGAAAATGAATTGGACACCTACATGAGTAGAGAGGTTCCAGTTCCATATGGAGATGAGGCTCAAAGCCTTACACAAGAAGAACTTGATCAAGGCCAAGAAGATCATTGTTGATTCAATCACGGATCAACTTGTACCACAAGTGTCGTCCCTAAAGACACCAAAGATGTTTAATTCCTTGATCAAGCTATTTGAAGATAAGAACTTAAATTAGAAGATGGCTTTGAGAAAACAATTGAAGAATGTGAAGATCCAGAATGCAGAACAACTTGAAGTAGTAGAAGAAGAAGCGGAGAATGCAGAAGTGGTGATAGCCACCTTGAATGGCCTCCCAGGATCATGGGATTCATTCATGCAAAGAATGTATGCCAGAAGGAAGTAATTTCTTTCAGCTTGAATCATAAGAAGAGAAGAAGAAGATGGGACCAATTGAAGATCAAGCTCTCACCATTCAAAGAAGATCGCTCAAGCGATGAGGAATATGAAGAACTCAATTCTTGAAGAACCTCTTATTAATATTATCACTTGGATAAAAGATGATGATTTCATGAATGAAGAATATGATAAAGTATAATGATCAAGATGAATTCTACCCACGAAACAAATAAAAGATAAGTATTCAATTGTCATTTCATGATATTGTTTTGTTATACATTTGATTATATTCAGTTGATGTGTTATGCATGATAGATTGTTTGCATTAATGACTATATACTACTAATATGCATGTGATGGGTAAGTAGCTCATGGTGCTATACAACTCTCCATTGCTACTTATCAAACCTCTTTTCTGACATATTGGATTAGTGCACAATCTCAATGATGTCATGGTAGAGATGGAATGCATCTAGAAAGTTTATGTGAGATATCGATGAATGTTGTATTGACTAAACATTTGCATGATGCATAAGAATTTGTAATTATGCATACGTTTTATTAAATAGTTCTAACCATACAACTGGTGCATTTTAATTGTAGGAAAGGTCCTGTAAAACCTCCTACAAGAAAAGAAGGATGAGACTTGTTCCGAAGAACAAGTGATGACAATTCAAGATTCACTCCAATAAACATAAATCTGAAGCTCCTAGGGTCAGAGACACCATGACGGAAAAAGGATATTCAAAGTGCGGTAGATCCACCTTGAAGGATGAAGACCACCATGGGTACAAGAGATAACTCAAGATGAAGAAAAGAATGCTATGAAAGAAGCTATGATCAAAGAATAACAATTGATCATGCATTAGAGGAAATTTCAACTCAAAATGGGCCTTTTAACTTTTATTCAAATTCCATGTCATCATGTGTTAGCCAATGAAATTGCTTTAAATTTGAAATACCGTATAGGTCTTAAACACTTTTTTAATATAAATTTGGGGATAGGTATCATAAAAAAAACTACTTTTTTTGTTTGTATTTTTGACATATCTCCCCATGTTTTTACTCAAATTTTGATCGGGAGAGCTCATTGGATGCGGAATTAAATTCCACATCCAATGAGTACCCACTCAGCATACTTTTGATGGACCCCGCTACCCCAAAAACAAGAAATACCTGAAAAATGGAATGATGATGTCATCATTCTATTTTTTTAGGTATTTCTTCTTTTTGGGGTAGCGGGGTCTATCAAAAGTATGCCGAGTGGGTACTCGTTGGATGCGAAATTTAATTCTCCATCCAACGAGCTCTCTCGATCGAAATTTGAGTAAAAACACGGGGAGATATGTCAAAAATACAAACAAAAAAGTAGTTTTTTTCTTTTCTTCCTCCAAAATTAATAAATATTATTTTATTATTTTAACTATTATATTATTAATTCATTTTAGGAGGCCCATTTTGAGTTGAAATTTCCTCTAATGAGGAATGATGTATACGATATGATTTCAAGACATAAAGGGAAGTACATAGTATCTTCCATATGGATCTACAAGAACAAGTGTACAAAGAAAGGTTCGTGATTTTCCTCAGAAAGAATAGACTATGACATGACATACTCTATTGACTAGTATATAACACGCATAGAACCACCTGTACAGAATGAAGAGGGAATATGATACTCCACTTCAGGGAGAGTGACTATAGAAAATTATATCTAAGTTCGACATGGTACGACATGATGGATAGCTTCGTGATGGATTGAGACTTTACCAAGAGTAAAGTGGGTTCCAACCTTCAAGGTTGAATGCAGAAGACTAGGATATGTTGATGACCTAAGAAGACAAACTCATAGAAGATGGTATGATACTAGAATGATGTTTGGGATATAGTACTCAAACTAGAAAGCAAGAATGGGGTATCTTCCAAATGGATTTGCAAGATAAGATATGTTGCTGATAGAAGTAAGGTAAGACTTATGGCTAGAGGTTTCTATCAGAAAGAGGGAATTAATTCTGAAGAGACACTTACTCCAGGAAGTAAGGTACACTTCCTTCAAAAATATCATGGCAGTTTCTTCCATGATGAAGTAAAGACATGCCTTCCTTAATGGTATGATTGAGGAAGAGTTTTACATCGAATAGTCACAAGGATTTGAAGTTGAAGACAGATGGAATCAAGTATGCAAGATGAAGAAGGCCCTCTATGGCCTGAATCAAGCTCCCAGAGCTTGGTATGGAAGAATAGATAGTTTCCTGATGAGCATGGAATTTTCCAAGAGTAAAGTCGATCCTAACCTTTCCTACAAGGTTGTAGAAGATGAACCTGTCATTATATTACTATACGTGGATGACTTATTCTTGACAGGGAATGAGAAACAGATCATGGAAAGCAAGAAGAAAATAGTAGAAGAATTTGAGATGAAAGACCTTAGGTTAATGCATTATTTCCTAGGTCTGTAAGTATGGCAAAGTTCAGAAGGAATCTTTCTCAACCAGGGAAAGTATGTGGTAGAGATATTGAAGAGATTCAATGTGTTGGAATGCAAAGTCATGGCCACACCCATGGACTCCAACCAGAAGCTGTTAGCTGATGACTCATTAGAGTTAGTGGATGTGACTCACTACAGACAGATCATTGGTTCATTGATGTACTTAACAAATACCAGACCAGACATTTGTTTTGCTGTGAACACCTTAAGTCAATATCTTGTTCAACCAAGACGGGTTCACCTAGTAGCTACAAAACATGTGATGAGATATTTGAAAGGGACTATAGACTTTGGTATATACTATGATGGTAGCCATGAGTATAGATTGTATATCTACACATATGCAAATTGGGCTGGAAGTATCTTAGACAGGAAAATCACATCAGGTAGATGCTTTTGTTTGAGGTCTACTATGAGTTCATGGTTTAGTAGAAAATAGTCCAGTGTTTCTCTTAGCACGATTGAAGCAGAATACATAGCAGATTTCTCTACTAAGTTGTGAAGCCATATGGCTTCAGAAGCTGATATCAGATCTCTTTGACCTGAAGATGGATACTACAATGATTCTATGTGATAACCATAGTTGTGATGACAAAGAACCCTGTGTTTCGACGTAACACATAGAAATCCAGTATTTCTACATACAAGATAAGATGCAGATGATGATACTGTAGATGCAGATGATGGTGATTCAGTATTTCTATACTGAATATAGAGATGATGATGTTTTAGTATTCCCATACTGAAGATATAGATGATGATGATTTCAATATTCCCATACTGAAGATATACATGATGATGATTTCAGTATTTCCATACTGCAGATATAGATGATATTTCAGTATTTACATACTGTAGATACAAATGATGGTGATTCAGTATTTCTATACTAAATATAGAGATGATGATGTTTCAGTATTACCATACTGAAGATATAGATGATGATGATTTCAGTATTCCCATACTGAAGATATAGATGATGATGATTTCAATATTCCCATACTGAAGATATAGATGATATTTCAGTATTTACATACTGTAGATACAGATGATGGTGATTCCATATTTCTATACTGAATATAGAGATGATGATGCTTTCAGTATTTCTATACTGAAGATATAGATGATGATGCTTTCATTATTCACATACTGGAGATACAGATGGTGATAGTTCAATATTCACATACTGAAGATGTAGATGATGATGTACTGATGAAGCCTCTGCCTCGAGTAGAGTTCGAACACTTTAAAGACAAGCTTGGTGTTGTTCGGAAAGACCTTTCTTGAAAGGGGGAGTAGTGATGTTGCAGTGGGATTGTATCATCCCTGGGTATTTTCCCTAAAGTGATTCAGAGACCTCGATCCTCGAGAATGAAGAGGGATTGTATCGTCTCGGGACATTTTTCCACAATATATTTGGTGACCTCGGTCCTTGAGAACGTGGTGGGATTGTATAATCTCTGGGAACTTACCCTAAAGTGATTCGAAGACCTTGGTCTTCAAGAATGAAGAGGGATTGTATCATCCTGAGACATATGTCCATAATAGATTCGGTGACTTCAGTCCTCGAGAATGTGGTAGGATTGCATCATCCTTGGACATAGTCCTAAAGTGATAGGGACTGATTCTCCCGTAATCAATCCGGTGGCTTCGATCCTCAAGAATGTGGTAGGATTGCATCATCCTTGGACATAGTCCTAAAGTGATAGGGACTGATTCTCCCGTAATCAATCCGGTGGCTTCGATCCTCAAGAATGTGGTAGGATTGCATCATCCTTGGACATAGTCCTAAAGTGATAGGGACTAATTCTCCTGTAATAAATCCGGTGGCTTCGGTCCTTGAGAATGTGGTAGGATTACATCATCCTTGGACATAGTCCTAAAGTGATAGGGACTGATTCTCCCATAATCAATCCGGTGGCTTCGTTCCTCGAGAATGTGGTAGGATTGGATCATCCTTGGACATAGTCCTAAAGTGATAGGGACTGATTCTCTCGTAATCAATCCGGTGGCTTCAATCCTCGAGAATGTGGTAGGATTGCATTGTCCTTGGACTTAGTCCTAAAGTGATAGGGACTGATTCTCCCGTAATCAATCCGGTAACTTCGGTTGTCGAGAATGTGATGGGATTGTATCATCCCTGGACTTTAAGTCCAAAAGTGATCCAAAGACTTTTTGTCTTTGAGTTGTGGATTGCAGGTTGTTGCTGATGATGATGATGCCGTACTAATCGAAAGATCAGAGTATGATGATGATGACGTACTGATCAAAAGATAAGAGTATGATGATGACGTACTGATTGCAAGATCAGAGTATGATGATGATGACATACTAAACGAAATATCAGGGTATGATGATGATGACGTACTGATCTAAATATCAGAATATGTTGATGATGTTTCTGATCGAAAGATTAGAATATGATGATGATGTTTCTGATCGAAAGATCAAAGTATGTTGATGATGTTTCTGATCGAAAGATCAGAGCATGATGATGATGTTTCTGATCAAAAGATTAGATTGTGATGATGATTATGATCGACAGATCAGAATATGATGATGATGATGTTGCTACTGATCGAAAGGTCAAAGTGTTGATGATGATATTGCTGATCGAGAGGTCAAAGTGCTGAAGATGTTGCTGCTAATCGAAAGGTCAAGGTGCTGAAGATGTTGTTGCTGATCAAAAAGTCAAAGTGTTGAATATGTTGCTGATCGAAAGGTCAAAAATGCTGAAGATGTTGTTGCTGATCGAACAATCAAAGTGCTGAAGATGTTGCTAATCGAAAAGTCAAAATGCTGAAGATGTTATTGCTGATCAAACAGTCAAAGTGCTGAAGATGTTGCTGATCAAAGCAGTCAAAGAATTAATGATGATGAAGACTGAAGATTGAAGATGAAGACTACATGATGTTGAAAATATTCCAATGATTTATAAATGTGTTACCCTACTGATGTTGATGATGTCCCCTATCTCTACTCTTGTTCTTGTTGATGTTGTTGTAGAATACCCTTCTCGTTAAGGGGGAGTGTTGAAATATTGTAACTTCAAAGAATATTCTATATGTATCTTTTTGTGGTCCCTGATGGTCCTACCGAGAAAACCACTTGTATTACATTGTACCTCGATGCTCCTAATCAGAAGAACTAATAAGAGTCATGAGGTAGTCCCCTCTAATTGTAAAGGTGGGTCATTAGCACCCCAGTGTGGTTACTTGAGCCTACATGTGTAACTCGAGCCTACATGTTTTAACTCAAGCCTGCATGTTGTTGTAATCTCACAGATCACATAAGGTTACCAATAATACATACTAAAACATAACTATAAATCAGATACAAGAGATAAGAACAGATAGGAAAACAGATTATATTAATGTAATGAGTTCATACAAGGCACAGAACTGAACTGAGTTCTTGCTTGGCTCAACAGCCTAATATATACAAGTTACAAACAGTTACAAAATAACTACCTGTCGATTCGGTGAACCGACACGACTTTTAGTTAGCCGACTAATCTTTCTAGTTAGTCGGCCGACCGACTTAGTCGGCTGATTGACTACGTCGGCTCATTGACTTAGTCAGCTGATCGACTAAGTTGTTCTTCGTTCAAGTCGACTTATGTCGACTTGCTCCTTCTACATCTCCCCCATGAACAAAACGTTTCTTCATCCTAAAGAAACAGGGAGGTACAAAAAATGAACTCTTGTCGAACCATTTAGACTTGCTCTTGCTGTGGACTGTGCAGACGGGTGGTTGGTCTCCTCTGGACGCAAACTTCGACGATAGCTGGAGCTATGATGGCAAGATGATGCTGAAAGTCGGTCCAACTCTGCAATGCCTTCTAGATATCGATCGTTAAGGTAGTGAGACTTGAAAGGATCGACATCTTTTTGGACATGGGCATTTCTGCTATATTTTCCATGTTGGGACCCAACAATTGGTTTTTCTCTTTTGCAGCATTGATGAGTCATTTCATATGTGGGTAGATGATGTCGAATTTCTCTAAATTCGGAAGGGCTTGTTGAACCCACTGATGTGCCTCTTGTTCTAGCTTCTGTAGTTTGTTGGTCTCCATCACAATTTGTTCTTCAATGGTCTGCCTCAGTTCTGCCTCTGTCGACTTTTTTCCCTCCAAAGCCTGAATGCCCTGTCGCGCCTGCCTTGTCTGCTGATAGACCTACCCATAGTGATTAGGCCAGTCTCGTAATACTTCCTCAGTGACAACTGATTCTTCCATATGATCCTGTAGAACCTTGTATGCTTCTGAGAATGCAGTGTGTTGGGCCAGGAGCAGTCGAACAGTCTCCTCCTTTTGTCCTTCCTTAGTCTCTTGCAGCCGGGTCTGAACGGTTGATACCATCGTCTCAAAGATATGATATGCTCTTTCAAGTGGTCGATTTGTGTCGACTTTGATAGGGCCTGGTATGACGGTCTGGACTAGAGCTCTGCATCTACCGAGAAACTCAACTTCTTCTATATTTTTGGTTACAAGCTCTTTATTTTTTTGATCTGTCCTTTTCTTTGACTCTTTGGTCACAGTTTTAAGGAGTTGGCCAACCTCTGTGTCGTCCAAGGAACTTGCATCCCTTAGGATAATCTGGAGACCAGATGTTCGATGCTGCTCTTTCTTTTTCTTCTGTTTGTCTATCTGTTACTCTTGGGTATCTGCAGCAATTGAGGTTGGGTCTGTGGTTGATGGAATGGAGGTTGAGGGTTTTTCTGGTTGAGGAGGTGGTATGGAGGTCAGGGGTTTTTCTATTTGAGGAGGTGGTATGGAGGTTAGGGTTTTTTCTGTTTGAGGAGGTGGTATGACCAATTTCGGTTGTGAAGATAATGGTGGCTGTGATGGGTTTGGCTGTAATTCTGGTGGTGGGGATTTTGATAGTGGGGGTGGTGGTGAAGGAGGTTGTGATGATGGTGGTGTTGGGGACGGAGTGGGGGTATGGACAGGGGTTGAAGGGTTGGTGGGAGTGTGTTGTGAACTTTGGTCAGAAGAGATACCTACTTGCTTTCGAAGGTGTAGTGGGTAGGTCGTCCTGGGCATCGGTGTTGATTGGCTCTGTGACAGACTTTGATGTTCCTATTATGTCACCTTGTTGGTCTCAGGTGAATGTCATCGTAACAGTTGCATAGGGATTTTTGCTTTCATAGAGAGGAGATTTTGTTTGTATTTTCTGGGCCGACTTAAACAGTACAGGAAGTGTCACAAAGAAAGATTTAAGCTTAGCGTCCTGGTCGAACCTGGCTCTGAGTGCCTCTGGGATGGCGCGTTAATATTCCTTAGGGGGACTGTCTGCCTGCTGTACTTGTGCTTGTTCCTCGACTATGGTTGTCGGGGATGGGGGGGGAGGGGTTGACATAAGGTCGACCACATTTTCAGGTGTCTGTGCCATTTTTGCTTTCTTTGGCCGACCCTCCGGAGCTCCTGCATCTAGATACCATTGAAAATGGACTTCAACTGACACTTTATTTGCACGGGCATCCTCGACAATGTCGACGGCCACAGCTGCTAGTTCCTCCTCATCATCAGACGAGTCAGCCAAAATAAGCTTACGCTTACCCCTACCTTGTTGTAGTTTTTGGGCTTTGATTTTTTTCCTTGCGAAAGCTATCTCCTTAGCCAGCTTCTTGATGATGCTTTTAGATAAAGCATATTCCAGGTCATTGCCTTTGACTTCTCCTATCGGTACTTGAGTGGGGTCGACAGTTGCTGGAGTCAGGGGAGTTATCTGTTGCTATGATTATACTATTGGTTGTTGTTGTTCTATTGGCTGGGGGTCGACTACCTTTGCAGTCAGAGGTTTGACAGTGATGTGTACCCAACTAGTGGGCACGATCGGGGTATCCTCCGACACAAATGTGCTGATGTATAAGTTTAGCTCGTAGTCCTCTTCTTTTTCCTGGTTGATGAGTGGCTCGATGATGGAGAAGTTGACCTTTTTGGTAGCCTCTGGAATTGGTATCTTTGTCTGCGCTTGTCTGGTCAAATCTAAGAAAATCTAGTCGACCATTGGATAGTAGTCGAGGTCCTGTGCTTTGGGGTCCTGACCTCGCATGCAGACAATATGCCCTAAGAGTATGCCTATGGGAGTCATAAAAGTACATTTCTTAATATTTAGGGAGAGTTGTATCTGTCGACATCTCTCCAGCATAAGTCAGAGCCATGTGCAGTGATCCTTTAGGGTGGAATATATAGTCCAGTCGTTGAAATATACTACCATGGTCTTATAGATATACTCTTGGAATGTTTTGACAACAATTCGAGAGAATACTACAGGTGCATTCTTCAACCCAAAAGGCATAACTCTGTAGGCAAAAGACCCAAATTCACATACAAATGTTGTTTTCTTTTGATCCTCTTTTACTATGGGTACTTGATTATATCCTGAAAATCCATCTGTAAATGAATAACATTCATGGCCTGCAACTTCATTCAGGATTTCATCAGCATAGGGGGTGGGGAATGGATCTGTGAGTGTGACTTTGTTGATCTCCCTAAAGTCGACACAAATTCTTAACCTGGTTGGGTCATGTTTCTTGGGCTGTATGACCATGGGACTTTCCCATTCCGACTGGTCAATAGGGTAAATGATCCCTGCTGCTAACATGTTGTCGATTTCCTTCTTAACTATCTCCTTATATTTATGAGCTAGTTTGTAAGGTCATTTCTTGACAGGTTGGACATCAGGTTTAGTATCTATTTTCATTTCTCCCATTTCTTGTACTAACCCTTTTAAGTCTTTTTAGTCCCTTGCAAAGACATCTTGGAATTCTCTAAGTAAGTTTATGATTTCGGTGGTTTGGTGTTCGTTCCAGTAGTCACCAATCTTAGCTATTTTGGGACGGTCGTCGTTTGAAATGTCGACCTCCGTATTTTTCACTTTGGCATCCAGCCACTCTAGTGCTTTAGCTTCATTGATCGGTCGACTTCCTTCTTTAAACTGTGAGAATGTAGCTGGAAAGTCGGCTGCAGTCATTCTGTCAAGGTCTGGTTTGTCGGTGGTCTCGACTTTCAGGATTGAGTAGATTGGTTTGGTTGTTTCAATGTGTTCGGTCTTCCATCTAAAGCTCTTAACTTTTGTGTGCTCATTTTCTAAGTGTAAACGTGTCGACTGTGATTTTGACTCAGCTTGTATCTTGTTACAGTCCCTGATTTGTCGATGGTCTTGGATGGTTTGTTTATATGTCGGTTGAAGAAACTGTTTGATTTGGTGTGCTGTCCCAGCCAATTGTTCATTTTGAGGTATGAACTAGAAGTCCTTAATAAAATTTTCTTTAAGTTCATGCCAAAAGAAGGTTTCTCCTCTAGCTTCCTCCATCTTATACCATTTATTAGGCAAGTCAGCTAGGGTTGAAGGGAACAAATGTGGCCAGGCTCGCTCATATTTGTGTCCAGGCCGTCTCCACTCCTTTTTACAAAGCTTGATGTGTTCTTCTAATTCTTGGCCTTGGAAAAAGATAGGGATTTGAGCTTCCTGAGTTAAATTTTTCCCACCAAATCGTTTGACAAAGAAAGTTGAAGCAGTTGTCCAGGTCTGCAATTTTGTTTGATGGGTGTTCCACCATCTAGCTGCTTGACCTGTAAATGTTTCCACTAAGCTTTGAAGTCTGCCATGTTCTCCAATATTTTTAGATACTTGTTCAAGATGCATTATGGGGGATTCTCTTTCCTTATACCTGGCCAGTGGGGTAGTATGTAAGTTGGTTGGCTGTAATGTAGGTCGTTCCCTGATTTTGTTTTCAAAGACTTTGGGGATAGTTGAGACAATGAAGCACTGTCGGGTGGGTTTTTTTTGTACTTTTTGTATAGTCCAGCACCCTCTTGCTTGTGTTTCATAATTTTACATTTCCCAGTCATATAATTCAGCATCTGAATTATATCCAATTGAGTCTTGGTTACCTAAGTGAAGCTCCCCATAGATGTTTGGCTCGGTATAGTCCGTATTGTTATGGATCTGGTAAAGCTGTCTGACATCGAATTCCTCATCAATCGATTCGGTCCAAGGTGCTCCTTGGGAAGGATTAATGGGTACAATGACTTTTTGACCATTTCCTTTTAACTTAATGCATTCTTTGTCTAAGGATATGTAAGCTTTCATCTTTCACCCCCAAGGTCGACCAACTAGTGCTGGGAAGGAGCTAGATCCTTCTTTTGGGTCGATGATTTCAAAATCAACCTTAGTCAAAATTCCTTTGATGGTGGTGTCGACATATTTCGAAACCCCAATGGGTTCAATGAGTCCTTGGTCGGTGAGTTTTAGGTAAATGCCTGACTCATAGAGTCGAGGTCGGCCCATCTTTTCCCATGTATCCCTGGTCATGATATTTACCTGAGACCCGAAATCGAGCACCACTTGTCGGACGTGATAACCTTCGATTTCCAGGTCGACAAGTAGGTCAACATCATTTTTGTCCTTTTGATTTAGGCTAAAAATGTTCTTAGTTTGTTTTCCAAAGTTAGTGCTTTTTATTTCGTGTAATAAATCAATGAACTGGGCTACGGATTTGTCGGTTTGGATGAGATGAGTTAATTACTGTGTCATGCTAAGTCGACTGGTAATATTGTCTTCTTACTGTGCAATGTCTTGAAATATGTGGGTGGCTTCTTGATAAGTTTGTTTTTCCTTCAGAGGATCCAGATAACCATTTCTGTTTTTAATTTTACTAATTTGGGGGTTATCAGGCCCTGTTTTTGTGCCTTGGCGAGTGACAATATGTAGATTTTTAGTAGTTAGTACATCATGCTTTTGTACACAAGACAAGACATTAAAATTTTTCTTATTATTGATTTTTTCTAACATGGTAGGACAATCCTCCAGAAAGTGATCGCCTATGCCACAATGTGTACAGAATTTAAGGTCAGTTCTGTCCTTGTACGGAAAGTCTACTCATCGGTGCCCTTATTTATAGCAGATGAAGCACTAGGTAGATCGACGCGGTCGAATGTCGCGATTCCCGATGAATCGACCTCTTCCTCCAAACCCTTGTTGTTGATTGTCGTACCGGTGCTCATATCATCGAACTTCGTATCGTTTCCCATTCTGGTCATTAGTATTATTTTTCTCATTGCTTTGTGCCACTGCATTCGTCTGGTAGACTTCCTGATAGTTCTGTCTGTTTTTCAGGTTTAATTGAGAGTCGGCCGTATTGTGACTTTTTGTCTCACAGATGGCGCACCAGGAAGCTTTGGCGTTCTTCATGTTAAACGGACATTCTTTCGTAGAATGATCTCCGGCCTCCTGGCAAATATCACAAAATACTTTAGTTTGCACAAAGCGGACGTCTTGTCGGTTGTATTCGTGTCGACAATTATCTTTCGAGTGTCCGGCCGTCGAACATTTAGTACACCAGATTTCTTTATTTTTGAGGGTCAGTTCTTTCAAGGACTTTTGTACATGCTCAAGATGTTCTTCTATCCTATGGTCCGTCGGATATGCAGGTATGTCTTTGTCCATTTCCACCTGCAGAGCTTTGGTCAGCGCATCTTCATATGTCTTGAACGTTTCCAGACTGATGTGTCGGCGTATTTTTTGTGATAAGCCTGCAAGGAACCATTGAATTAGTAGTTGCTCATCAATAAAATAATCTAATTGACTCAATAGTTCCTTCCAGCGTTTGTCATAATCGCGGATGGTCTCCCTTGGATTTTGTTGCATTGTCTTGAGCTTTTTGGTGGCCAGGTGCTTAGCGTCTGGGGTCTTGAAAAAGGATAAGAACTGTGCTTTAATCTCAACTTTCATTGCTCTGGGTTTCCTTTCCAAAAAGGTCATGTACCAAGTCAGGGCCCTTTTCCGTAAGGCTCCTGCGAACTGAGCCATCTGTCAGTCTTCATACTTCACCTGGTTTGCATCCCATATGGACTCACAGACGAACCAATGTCGTCAAAAAACTTCATCCCCCTTGTAGAGAGGAATGTGAGCTGTTCCATGACCCATGTCTGAGTCACTTTCACTGCTCTCAGAAGTTAGCGGGGTCGGAGGCGTGGATGGTGGTGAAAGTGGTGGGATTGTTGATGTAGACGCTCCTGCGGAATTTTGGTCGACGAAACTGGTACCTCCGTCGGTGGTCGATTCATCTTTGACGTACAGTGGGTTGTTATGGATTTCTACGGTCGATGGTCCACTGAAAATTTGTGTGCGCAGGTCTATGTGTTCAATTCCTTCAAAAGTTGTACTTGGTGGGGGGGTGGTCCTTCCTGTGTCGGTAAGAGCAAGTGGATACTTCGAAGGGAGGGTGCCGCTTGAATCGTCACCCAGTTCCCTTCAAATGGTCGACGTATGACAAGATGTCGTCCAGTGTACGTATCGTCGCCTAGTCGACTCCAGATACTATAGTCACTAGCTCTTAGTCGGAGGTCGTCTTCGACAATAGTCTGTATTCTGGTATGTGGATTTAATGGGAAAAGGGTCATTCCTTCACCGGGAGCTGTCAATTGGAGAGCTTCTGGATATTTGATCCATAATTATTCCTCCATAGGCGACACCTCTTGTTATACGCCCTCTTCCTGTCGGTCATGACCCAACTCTAGCGGATTCTCTTCACAGTCGGTCACCCTAGGGTTTTGTTCTCTGCGTAGCCCGTCGGCTCTTTCGCATCTTGCTTCCCTTCTCTGCTGCCTTTCATCCCTTTCTTTTTTTTGAATGTCCGACATACTTCCATACAGTACTATATTCTTCAAGTCTTCTACGGTCGACTTTTCGTCACTGGTGACGTCTATGCTCTTGAGGTCGACTAGGATCCACTATACTCTACCTCCGACAGAAGACCAGCTATCCCCCCAATAGCCTACCTGGCGCTTTTTAGAAATCCCGGATAGTTCAAATCACTTGCTCAGGAAGTATTCCCACTCTCTTTCTGTAATAAATTTCTCCCACTTCCTCTGTGTTTTCGCATAGTGGTGGTCTAGGTTCAACGATGTGGCCTGCTCCTTTGTCTATCAAGAATTTGAACAGCAAGGTCGGTAGGGAGCACAAGAATTGGTCGATGAAATATGTGTATAATTTCTCTTTGATAGTTTCTATCGACGTTCGGTCTTCAACTGCTTGCTCCTCACAGAAGTCATCGGCGATTTTCTCAAACCACTCCGACAGATTTGTTCGTCCCCCTCGGAATAGTTTATCTAGCAACTGCTATTCTTTAGTCACGTCCGGTCTTCTCATCCAGAAGCTGCTTCAACAGTTACGGCATAGACTCGACGAATTTTTCATGTGTCTTCATGAAAAATATGGCCCTAGCTTCAGCGACTGTTAATCTGTTTCGTCTTGCGTAATTTTGCAAGTAGTTCACAACTTTATGGTCCCATCAGTCCTTGATCTCCTGCTCTGGTATCATATGTGAGCATATATTTTAGACATGTACTATCGGCAACGGAACCAATGTTGTAATCTCACAGATCACATAAGGTTACCAATAATACATAATAAAACATAACTATAAATCAGATACAAGAGATAAGAACAGATAGGAAAACAGATTATATTAATGTAATGAGTTCATACAAGGCACATAACTGAACTAAGTTCTTGCTTGGCTCAACAGCCTAATATATATAAGTTACAAACAGTTACAAAATAACTACCTGTCGGTTCGATGAACCGACACGACTGTTAGTTAGCCGACTAATCTTTCTAGTTAGTCAGCCGACCGACTTAGTCGGCCCATTGACTTAGTCAGTTGATCGACTAAGTCGGTCTTCGTTCAAGTCGACTTATGTCGACTTGCTCCTACACATGTCGAATGAGTTAACTTAAGTGAACAGATGAATATAAATAGAGGTGTAGTGCTCCTCATTTGGGACACACTCTCACTTGTGTAGCACATTAGTGGAGAGAGAGAAGCAGCTGGAGAAGGAAGAGGATCAGACTTTGATCTCCTTGTTGGTTTTACCTTTTATCTTTTTGGGCATCTATATTGAGGAAGCTTTTGCTGGGTTTTTCCCTTTAGGGTTTTCCCAGGATAAATGTGTGTTGTTCTTGTGATACTGTTTCTTTCAATGATCCTACTTATATGCTTTTGTTATGAAAATGAAATGAAATAGTGATGTGTTAGCTAAGCATATGAAAATTTAACATATGTATTCTATTATGAACGGAAAAGATGTATTGCTAGTTGATGTTCATAGCGAGCCTACTCTGGAAGATGTTTTTTCTTCACATGAGAGTATTGGCTTGAAATATGGAGAGGTTTGGATGTCAAGTGAAGATATCTCATTGCTCCGCACTATTTTTCCCATATATCCCTCTGCCATCACTAGTAGAGTTCCTTCAAGTTCATATGAATATGGAGAAGCCTTTTCCATCAGAATGGCACATTTGAGACTCTTGTTCCACATTCTTGCAACTGATTACAACCTTCATTCAAAGTTGATGCTTCAAGATCCTTATGACTCTCTTGGGGTCACCTATTCTCAAGCAATTTTAGTCTCTTTAAGGCATGGCATCCTGTTTGGTTCGAAGTTCAAGTATGAAGAGCACCATTCGCTCTCCCATCATTGCATTTCAGTTGTTCTACATGGTCTAAGGATTCATCATGCATCTGATCTTGAGTTGGTTGAGAACATTCCACTTATTCCCAAGAACAAGATTCTTCCAAAAAATTTCATTTAGTTTGGAGTATATGTATATTTGTTTCTATGTAATAATCCATTTTCAAGGGGAGGTTTTGGACCATGAGGTTTTCCTCCTTACCTCTATTACATGGATCAATAGAATTTTGTTGTAAAACGTGACTTATGCCTTAGTTTCCAAGGCCTTAATAAATCACTAAATTGTACTAATTCTATATTAAAGGGGGGTGTAAGAGCAGTAATACACCCTTAGTACATAGTTTGACCTTAGGCTAGGTTTATTTTCCCACATGCAATGATATCCTATGGTTTAGACTCAAGAGAGTTAATTCTGCTAAATATCTGGTTATTTTTCCATGTTCACACCTACAACATCACCCTAGTTTGGCTAACCTAGCCCATGTACCTCCTCATTAATGCATTGGGGCGCTACCTCCTTGATTTGTGGGGTCCAGGCTTGACCAAGTGCACTAGTGGTGTATTTGGCCTATTTTATCTCTCCTAGGAGCATTTATTGCCACCTAGAGCACCCCACTCACCTCAATATTCTCACCCACACTTGTCTAGGACTCATTAATGACCCAACACACCTCACCAATGTTCACATGAGGATTTTTGACAGTTTGGGCTTAGTTGGGTCTCCATTGGTCCACCTAGAGGGGATTGAGGTCATTTATCACCTTGACACATGTACAAATCCAATTGGATTCCAGAGCCACTTGAATTTGTCTAATGTATTATAAATGACGTATTATAATAAAATCAACACCTTTCACATGTGTTGTTCCAACTATTTTCTATCTCTTTGTTTTCTATTGCATATTTTGTCAAACACTTTGATGGTGAAATTATTCTAGCTCCTAGATCTAACTTGAGATGCAATTCTCACAGAGAGGGATTGAGAGACCCTCACCAAGCTCATTCACCCAGCTTGTTACAATTCCACCATCCAGTCCTTACGAGAGAGATGAATTGAGAAAATATTGGTGGAGAATAAGGATGACAAATCATTATTCTGATAGGAAGCCTGAGGTCCCTGCTACTAGGCTTGAAATGACCGATCCACTTGATGCACTTATGATTTGTTATGTCCTACTAGGAATTGGGTGTGGCAAATGATTTCAATTATTTCCATACCATCGCATTACAGTAACTCCTACCATCGAGGTAGAGATGTTCATTCCACTATAGGGGTTTTTCAACACCAGTAAGGTCAACGGAAGGATGTGCACCAAATCAGAATGACCTTATGAGGCTGGTAAGGACAATGTTATCCTAATAAATTGCAAAACCCCCACAGAAGCAGCTCCTGGGGTATCAAACCAGATGGTTATCCCATCGAAGCCTCCAAATAGGTCCTTGGACGTCACCATCACGGTATATAGTATCCATTGCTAGGGATGGGCGATTTGAACAGATGATCGTATGGGGAAAAAAAGAAAATTAGAGTTTTTCATCATCATTGCTGATTCATAACACCATCTACATCGAAGGTGATGACAAATCCAAACACATATTGCATGGGCATGCCCTGGAAGAAGAGTCTAGTCTGGGTGACTGAGCACTGTAGGTGATCGAGAGCCTGTAAGGATGACAAGCACATCAAAGGTCCAGTACTGTTGATAAAAGGGAGGTCATCCCAAGGTATGAAAACCTAACAGTTATCATAGGTCATGTAGAAGCTTCCATATAGTGAGCCCAACTTAGAAGAAGTATAGACATTCCTGCCAGCTAGAAGCACAGGTAGAGCATGTTTCTGGAACATGGAGGAACATGAAGGGGCATAATAAGAAAGGTTCAAGGGGCTAGTTCAAGCTTGTACATTGCAAAGCATGCAAATGGGACAAATTTGTTAGTACTAAAGCATCACTGTCAATGAATCAATCCTGCATCTAGATGCCACTCCGTCATCTTGATCCAACGTGTGTGATATATCATATCGCCCATTTTGGTAGTAAAGGGTGGCAAATTTTACACCTAATGTAGTTTTTTAGGGTTTTTATATGATTGCGATGGATTAATCCCATATTTTGTAACCAAATTTTGATACCCAGTTTCAGGATGTATCCTAGGTATAATTCATGCTATAAATAGAGCCTCTTGAGTGGAGGATAGATTTTGGACTAATTTTCATTTTTGAGAGCAGTAATGAAAATACCTCTCAAAGGTTATGAGATTCATCACGATGTTGGTGTTTAGTCAGTGTTCTCTATTTTTCCATTTTCGTATCTGTTATTTTATGCTAATACATTTCTAGATTAGTATGCTAGAATTCGCTCTCTATTAAGCACTTCTGCATCAGAAATCATGTTTGTAATGTGATTTTAATGGATGATATAGAATTGATCCATTGACATGTGCTATGTTTCAACTGTTTTCTTTTGTTATTTTCTGCTAAAAGTGTGCTTAGAGATTCATCCTTGATAGATGCCTCTGATCTTCACTACGCTCTTTCCTTATTTTTGTCTGCCATCACTCTAAATCTATTTGACTGAACACTACGCTTACTTTTCCTCATAATACATAAGAGAAGCTCATTTTCACTATGTGATGTAATGTCATTAAATGTTTCAGATTGTGACTCCATCACCTAATGGTTTTAATATTTGTTTGTCTTTCAACCCCTTTTATTTACAATTGTCCTGTTACTAGAATAAATCTAGTATTCTCCATGCATGTTTAAAGATAAATTTGTATGTGAAGGTTACCGTGACAAGAGAGAGCCCTCTATGACTTCCTTCGCTAGAAGGTAGTCTAAAGCTACTTTAAAATGGTTACCCCTGTGACTTCCTATAGCAACCATAGGAAAATTACAGGGTGTTAACATGCCACTTTGATTTTCCCTTGTATTTATTTATTTATCTCCTTTATTAAATATATTCTAATGTTCAAACATCATTTCTTATCCCCCCTTACTCCAAATCCCAACACTTCCACCCCCAAGCTAGGAAACTAGTAATTTTCCTCCTTTGCAATTATTTGACCCTTAGCATCAATTTGACAAACTTTCATGAATATGAAAAATGTGATTAGGCCATTGTGACCCAATGCAAAATTTGGGACATGACACACACACACACACAGAATGAGGGAGGGAGAGGGAGATAGGGAGAGAGATATGGAGAGAGAGAGAGGGGGGGGGATGGTGAGAGTGAGGGAGAGAGGGAGAGATATGGAGAGGGAGAGAGGGAGGGAGGGAGCATGGGACGGGGAGAGGGAATGAGGGAGAAGTGATGGGGAGAGGTAGGGATGGAGGAATGGAGGCATGGGAAGAGGTATTTAGAGAAATATGGAGAGAGAGAGAGAGAGGGAGGGAGGGAGGGTGTGATGCGGAGAGGTAGATATGGAAGAAGGGAAGGATCAAGATAGGGATCTAGAGAAAGATGGACAGACATTGGGAGAGAGAAAGATATATGGGAAGAGTAAGGGATGGAGGAAGGGAGGGATGGGGAGAGGGAGCTAGAGAAATATGGAGAGGGAGAGAGAGATAGAGATAGATAGATAGATAGAGAGAGAGAGAGAGAGAGAGAGAGAGAGAGAGAGAGAGATTGGTAAAGGGAGGGAGATTGGGACAGTGAGAGGGGGGGATGGGGAGAGGTAGGGGTGTAGGTAGGGAGGGATGGGGAGAGTGTTACACTGAAATATCATCACCATCATGTTATGAGATAGGTATTCCCTTGTATGTTCCAATCCCTCAAAGTTCTCCCTAGAGAAATGAAAGAAAGAAATTATCCCCTTGCAATTTTTCCTTGTTTTAAGCCAGTAACGCTCCTTCTCCATTGATGAAAAGCATTACCTAAGTCAACAAAAATCATTTTACATAGAAAAAGAGTGGTTCCAATTCACTTTCCATTCATTGAAAGGGTGTTACCCCCTTAACACTGACTATTTTCTTCATTAAAGGTGCGGTGCTCAAGTTTTAAAGGAAAAAAAGGAAGCTTCGAGAGGCTTCTCGAAGATTACCTCCATGGAGCCTCATCCCTATGGTTTAGGACTACCTAGAGCTCAATATCCTCCCTTTTAAGATCTTATATCCACCTCACCCATGAGATCCTCAACCATACCTATCTTCCCATGCCTTTAAGTACTGGCTCATCCCCCATGGGGAAGGGGAGGATTAATTGTGTTGCATACCCACACTTTGCAAAAATAATTCTTGAGCTATTGGAGGCAAGGTGAAGTTAGAGGAAAGGATCCATTGGAAGGAACTCTCAACACCAAGGCATAAAGGTTGTAGTCTCTCCAATCATTTCTAATAAAAAATGTCTTTTCTTTCCCACATTTACTGTATAATTTGTATGTATTGCTTGATTCCTTGGTCACAATCATAGATCTAGTTCATTATATTGTATGCTATCATGTTTTTCATGTTGTATTCCTTCTTTAACAGGTTCTTCTACAGTATCAGAGGAGAAGGATTTAAGGATAGGGGGGAAAACTTTGAGAGAAGTATCATGGAATTTCATTCAAGTGATTAACCAGATCTAGGGGAATTTTAACATTTGATGTTTGTGTTTTGTTCTAGAATTGAACCATTCAGACCTAGGGAAACATCTCCTGTCTGTAGGAGGTGCGTATTTTTGGCTAAAAAAAGTGGTGACTCTGCTGGGGACTACTTCAAATTCTGAATCTTTGTTAACTTGAAACCTCCACCTTCATTTTCAATTTGTAGATCTACTTTTTCAATTGATAGATCTATAGATCTCCTTTGAATTTGATTGATTTGCCTCTATTAGACTTTGGATCTTCATAATTTTGGTTCACTCGGTTTTCAGGTAATTGTTTGGTTTCATTTTTTGCACTGTAACTTACTTTTTTGTTGCATTTTTTATTTTTCAAATCTCCATCTCGACAACCGTGCCTGGACTATATATTAAATGCAGTTTTGGAGCTGCCACCCTGTATTCCCTGTCAGCATAAAGCGGTGCCACTGCTCTTTTTCTGTGTGAAAGAAGCGGTGTTGGAACTGGTAACATCGTGGTGTAGAAATTCAATAGGCGATGCCACCGCTTTGTTTCTATGGACAAGGAGCTATGCTCAGGCTGGTAACGCTATGTTCAACACATGCAACTCATGGTGCCAAGTATTCTTGTTATCCCTGTTTGGTGTTTGATTCTTAAATGCTTGTTTTATTATTTGATATCCATGCTTCAGATAGTTATAGTTGTTTTTGAACTCTGTAATTTATTTTTGAACAAAAAACTCGATAAAAAATAAAAAAAATTAAAAAAATGACCCAGACCATGCTATAGCTCGCAAGAGAATCCATAGGTTGCATGAGAATTCATGTTTTTCCAAGAATTGTGATGGATGTTGGTATTTAAAGCTTCATAGTTGTCTTTGAATAGAACTTGGTTTTGCTAGATCTATATTTTATGTCTTCTTTAAACAGAACAAGAAAAGATTCATTTCAGTTTATCTTCATTTGTTATACATGATTTTTGTATGTTTTTTCCTTTTTTCAAAAATTGTGAAAAATCCATATAAAAGTTATTGTAGAATTTTGCGATTAGTTTATTCTCGCTTTAGTTGAAAAATATGAACACTTTTATATAAAAGTTGTAATATATTTTCTTTCTTTTCATTAGATATCTCACTTATTTTTCAATTCAAAAAGGAAGATTTTGTTTGTTTTAGTTAGGAACATACAATATGAGCAAGTTTGTTTTATTTTTGTATGGGATTTATTTTATGTTTCAAAGAAATTGAATCTCTCCCTCCATTCCTTAAGTAGGGAATATACAGAAAGTGAAAGTTAAAATTTTACACAATCATACTGCATGGTTTTACTTTTTATGCCTTCACCTCATGCATTCACCTAGCCATTCAAGATAAAATTAAGCACTAGATTAGGTTAAAATTAGTAGCAACATGTGATAGGTTAGAGACGTGTTCTGACGTCTTTAAAGTAAGATATTTCATTTTTTTCTTGCACTGCATCATAGGGATTTTTTGGTTCTTCCATATAGTCCTGGTATATCGAACAACCTTTCATGTACCCTTGAGGTATATCGAAAGGTACTTCACATAATCGGTAGTATATTGAAAGTCTCTTGTCGAACAGTTCTGCATTAGACAAGACTACTATGAATTGGAGCTCACATGTACCTTGTGTATATAGAGAGACATTTTTAGGAATCCTGAGACCATCCAAGTACAATCCTTTGTCTGTCTTATCATCGCAATACACTAGAACAGCACCCGTGGAGATTACTACGCACGTACCATCCAGGTATTCAGGTATTTAGGAAAGGGTACGTGTTGGCCTCCTGTTTTGATTGCTTACTGCCCTATTTCTAGTTTGAATTTATAAGGAACCAGGCATCTTTGACTCCATCTTGTTATATATTTTATGTTCAAATACATATTATCAAGGACTATATCCCAAGGTTCTTAAAACAGGTAAATTTTTTATGTTTTCATTATTTTTTTCATCATTTTGATGGATTTCAACTTATAATTAAAAACTCTAATTTATGATTAAAAAATGTTGATCCTTTGTCAAAGTCTTTTTTCCCACACAGTTACCTTCTTTTCCTGGTGGCTCGATTCCGCACCTGTTTTGGCACTCACTGAGTATGTATCGATTGGTTCATATATCTGGGGGATTTATTTGCTCGAAATAACATGTGGGTTCTGCATTCAATCGCTTCCATATTGACCATGAGCTACCTATTGGCATTATGTAGCCTTGCTTTGTCCAAGAATCATGGGCCCTAATCTTAAAAAATGCATGGGTTCCAGGTTTCTTGATTGCTGATTTGCAAAGGATCCAAATCAAATCTAATGTCTTAACCTATTTTATGCATTGGATCAGTTGTTGGTTGTTTTAATCCTCCTGGATAAGCGTAGATATTTTGGGCAAGGTCGACCCTTTTTAGTGGTCGACCCATGATGTAATTTGAGCTATAAATATGCATGTGAAAACTTAAAAGGGATGGATATCATATACTGTAAAAACTATGATTTCAAGTTGTTAATCTACTACTGCGTTTTACTTTAAACCTTCAGTTCTAGATCTATAAGTGTTGGAGGAAGGGCCCACCTTCAACCCTTGTTACATATGCATAGTTCTATTTTATTCCTATTTCTGTAAGCAAACTCATACATCATTTCTCCATGATACTATTTTTATATGTGTACCTGCAGTTTTATAAATAAATAAATAGGATTTACAAGACTCATGACTGGGGATATATATATATATATATATATATATATGTTTGCGTTGGATTTGCTTGTATTACGGAATGCGTGTGGATAGACTTGTTTATGTTAATGAGCATGCGTAGACATAGTATTTGATTCATGATTAATCCCAGATTTTATTTGCATATTTAATTTGGTGAAATGTAGGTTTGAAAGAAATATGAAGAGTAGTTAAACATGTTGAATCTGAATTCCTTTTTCTTTCGTTTCTAGTATCTAGATCATGTTGTAGGATTTAGTAATTGAGTTATTGAACCTCTAGCCAGAGTCTGTAGGTTAGCATTTTCAGAATTTCTATATAAAATGTTTAGAATATGTATTGTTTTTAAAAGATTGTGAAGAATTTGGATGAAATTAGAGAGAGAGAGTTTGCAGCCAGTTATTGTTTGAAATTGTGTATCTTCTAGTGTGTTCTGATTCCTTTTATTCATCTTCTCATCCATTCTTAGCCATAGATTGATTTAGTTTGAAGGATTAGCATAAATGTTTTGGAATTTAATGATGAATAGACCTCTCAGTTTGGTTGAAATGTAGATTAGTTAAAGCCCTATTTTTTAGCTCTGTCTGAATATTCTTTTTTCCAATTCACTTTTATAAGCATAGAGTTCAAGCAGTGTTTTCTTTTATTAGTGAATAGGTAAATTTATTTCAGTAATTATCTTGTAAATGACAGTGTTGGGTGAAGTGGAGTTGGTAGTCTTAAAGGAATAAAATTCTAATTCTTGTAGAAGAGTTATTGTTCTTGAAACATATTCCTTTTTTATGATTGAGCAGTTTTAGAACTCTAGTGTGTATAGAGAAGAGTTTATTACATAGAGAATTTATGTCAGAATTGTTTGAAACATTAAAGATTGACCAAATAACATTTATTTTATAGGTAAGTTTGTGATTTAAGATCTCTTTTTGTTAGGTATAACTCCTGATTCAATTATTGCTTTGCTAATGCATATACTTATACAAATCATATGACGGTTGTGTTTCACCTTCTTCCCGGCCTTTTCAGCTTCCTACATCAGATTTTTTTATTTTATTTACAATATATAATCTCAACGGATTATATTCTAACAATCCTCCTCTTAATCCGAAGGGGTGTTCATAAGTCGGAGCATGTTTCTGAATCTTTCAAACTTTTCTCGTCCAAGCACTTTGGTGAAGATGTTTGCAACTTGATCATTTGTGGAACAATGTCGAAGATGGACTGTCTTGGCCTCTACATGATGTCGAATCAAATGATACTTTGTGTTGATGTGTTTGGTTCGATCATGGAATCTAGGATTCTTAGCCAGCTTGATTGCAGAAGTATTGTCGACCAATAATGGAGTGGAATTTTCTTGTTTTTCTTGCAAATCTTCAAGTATCTTCCTGAGCCATACTATTTCTTTCATTGCTTCAGCTGCAGCCACATATTCTGCTTATGTTGTTGAATTTGCTAGAACTGACTATTTGCGTGATCTCCATGAGACAAATGTTGATCCAAGACTCATAGTGTATCCAGAAGTTGATACTCCTGTCTCCTTATCACCATCAAAATCTAAGTCTGAGTACCCAATAAGTTTGAAGTCATCCACTTTAGAGTACTTGAGTCCAATGTCTTGAGTCCCCTTCAAGTATCTTAGAACTCTTTTTGTAGCTGACCAGTGTCCTTCACAAGGTTTATGCATGAACCTTGAAAGTATGCCAACAACATAAGAAATATCTGGTCCAGTTGTTGTAAGGTATATAAGACTTCCTACAAGTTGTCGATACTTGGTTGCATCTTCAAATTCTTTTCCTTTGCTTGATGTGAGCTTCATTTTCTGTTCCATTGGAGTAGATATAGGGTTTCATTCTGTCATGCAAAATTTGTTTAGTAGTTCTCCAATATATTTTTTCTGAGATAGGAATATGTACTTAGGATGTTGAGTGACTTCAATTCCTAAGTAATAGTGGAGATGTCCCATATCTGTAATTTCAAAGATCTTTTTAAAATATTTCTTTATGGATGCTATATAGCTCTCATTGTTCCCTGTCGTCAAAAGATCATCTACGTACACCACAATATACACAACAGATATTCCAACTTTCTTTATAAACAGTATTGCATCATCAAGATCAAAATGTTCAAAATTTAACTTCAAAATATGCTCGGTTAACTTTTCATACCATGCGCGAGGCGCTTGTTTTAGGCCATACAAGGATTTGACAAGCTTGCATACCTTTTGTTCTTTTCCTTTCACAACAAAGACTTCTGGCTGAGACATGAAGACATTCTCTTTCAAGTCTCCATTCAAGAAAGCAGTCTTCACATCCATCTGATGAACTTTCCACCCTTTCTGAGCAGCTAAAGACAGTAAGGTACAGATGGTAGCCCATTTTGCTGTAGGAGAGAACATTTCCTCATAGTCAATTCCTTCCTTCTGTGCATAGCCTTTTGCTACAAGCCTCACTTTGTGCTTGTCAAGTGAGCCATCTAATCTATATTTGTTCTTGTACACCCACTTGCAGCCAATTGGTTTGGTTCCAACTAGAGGTTCAACCAGCTTCCAAGTTCCATTCTTCATGAGTGCATCATACTCATTCTGCATAGCTTCTTTCCACTCGACTCAAGTAGAAGCTTCTTCAAAGGAAGTTGGTTCAAAGTTAGCAGATAAATTAAATTCACAATCAAATGATACATCCATGTCATCACCTGAATTATCTGCTTCTCCTCCATCTTCATGTCTTTTCGAAATTCTCGTTCCCGTCTTTCCAACTTCATCTGGATGGACACTTTCAAGTGTCTTTGTGGCCCATTTAGGAATCTTCCGTGATGGTCCTAGTTGATCAACTGGTGGTGCTTCATCATTGATTGAGAGTATTTCAATTCTCTCAATCACATCATCTAGTTGAATCTCTTGATCATGTGAAGTAGCAGGAACTTCTTCATGCGGGGGAGTTGGTGCTTCATATGGAAATTCCAAAGGTTGATCCAGAATAGGAATCCCCCCTTCAAGGTTTGGAATTTCATATTCATTTTCAAAATATGTCTTTGGATGAGGATAACTTTCCAAATGATCAAGCTGTCTCTCAATGGACTGGTCATTTTTATTAGTTTCAAGAAAAATGACATCTTTGGAAATAACAAACTTCTTGTTTACCTCATCATACAGACGGTATGCCTTGGAGTATTCTTCATACCCCAGGAAAATGCATTTTCTGCTTTGAGCACCAAGCTTGTTTCTTTGCTCCTTTGGAATCAAGGCATAACAGGTGGAACCAAAAACTCTTAGATGCCTGATTGAAGGGAGATGGCCAAACCACATTTCATGTGGAGTATTGTTATCAAGAGCATTTGAGGGACTTCTATTTCTCAAATAGGCTGCACATTTTACTGCATCACCCGAAAACATTAGTTTTACATTCTTGAAAAACATCATTGAGCGAACCATATTCATTATGGTTCTATTCATTCTTTCTGCTACACCGTTTTGTTGAGGATTGTAGGGAACTGTAGTTTGATGTGCAATTCCATGTTGGTGAAGATAATATTCAAAAGCATTTGAAGTGTATTCTTTCCCATTATCAGTACGAGGTGTACCAATTTTTTATTGTGCTTGTTTTTCTATCAATGCATGAAAGTCTTTGAATGTTTGAAATGCTTCTGATTTTGTCTTTAAACAATAAATCCAGCAAATTCTTGAGTAGTCATCAACAAATGTCATAAAATACTTATTCCCATTTGCAGAAGGAGTTGGCATTGATCCACATAAATCAGAATGCACTAATTCTAATTTCCTACTTGCTCTGAAATTAGATTCATGGAATGGTAGCTTACTATGTTTCCCTAATATACATGCATCACATTTGTTCTTCTCTTTGGGAATGGTGGGAAAACCAAATACACCATTATTTCTCAACAAACGAAGACTGTTATAATTTAGATGACCAAATCTTGCATGCCACAATGAACTAGATGACAAATTACCTTCTCCATGCTGAGAGAGGTAGGCATAGTTCTGAACTCTTGCAGATGAACCCTTTAGCTTCAGCAACTTCCCATCTTCGTATCTAGTCATAATGACTTGGTTGTCAGAGGACTTTCTTATTTCTACGATTCCATCAAACAAGTGGATGGAATGGCCTCGCTGTCGAATCTCCACCAAGGACAATAGGCTTCTCTGTAACTCAGGAAGATAAAGAACATTCTTCAACAATAAATTAGGGAATCTAGGCATCTTTAGTCGAATGGTGCCCATTCCCTTTGGTTTAAGACTTGACTTATCTGTAAAGTAAACTATGCCATCTATTGTTTCATTAAGTTCTTCAAAACAGTCTTTTCTAAATGTCATGTGTGATGTTGCACCAATATCAAGCAGCCAACAATATTTGTAAGATGAAAGTGAAGTTAATTCATTAATTCCAAGATTACAATGTGCAACAATACAATGAGAAGAATCAAAATATTTACTAGCATCTTGGTTTTTACTGTCATCTTTCTTCTGGTTATGCTTGTCTTTTGTTGGGATAATAGGGCAGACCCGGGTTTCACCTTTTAACTTTACACCAACAAAATACCCACAGTGTTGGCCCTTTCGGCAGCAGCCTGCGAACAGGCTACAGTCTCACCTGAAACAGCTATGGGGTGCCGCAGAATCAGGTTTCTGCAAACAAAAGAGAGATTCTTACTGTACCCTTAGTCTTTAACTATTAATAATTACTTAACACAATGATTGTATTATCAATTATACAGCTTCGCGATTAGGGAAATAAAAGTTACTTGCACAACCCTTATCTGGGAATTCACAGCGAAGCTAGTTATTAACAACAATCTTACTTTATCAGTTATTTACTTAACAACGTATAAAATATAATAACAAATCACACAAATGAACCACAACACCAGATGTCACGTGGTTCACCCCTAGTATAGGGGCTACGTCCACAGAACTGCGCTTTATTTAACTCTTTACAACTAAAACGACAGTTCTGATCTGTGCACTCAGCTGCAGATCCCTTCAGTCCTCAAATTTGTGCACACAACAATAGGCCTCTGCGCACACAGCTACAGATCTTCCTTTTCAACACAACCCCTCTGCGCACATAGCTGCAGAGGTCGTCCACGCACACAGCTGGGACTTAACCTTCTTACAAAAACCCTTATACAATCTCTTATCTTCGCATTACATTAGCTTCATAAGATAATCATTCAAGACCTAACCCTACTTCATTACATAAGTGCCTATTTATATAGCGCACTGTTACAAAACCATGGATTTACACCATGGGCGCCCAAAACCCTAACCTTGGATTTAACCCAAGAGATAGTTACAAAAAGAGGGGTTTCGACCTACCCGCGACACCCCTAAGACTATTTTAGGCTGTAACTCTACTTACACTTCTTCAAAAACTGCAGAGTTACCAAAAATAAGGACCTTTAGGGTCGGATCCCCAACAGGCCCTTAAGACTCACTCATGGCCCGTCCCGGGGCACTCTGCGACTCTTCTTATGGGAGGATCTTCTTTGTAAGGATATGGAAACGACTGTTGAGGTTGTATATAATGTCATCAGCTGCTTTCTCTTTTTCCACCAATTCCTATAACTTCGTCCTGCAGGAGTCGATTTCCTACTGGAGCTCCTTGCTTCGCTTCACCTTAGCCATTTTCTGCATAGGAGGCAGCATCTTAATTTCTGCTCTGACTGCATCTAATTCTTCCTGTCGCAGATTGATGGTTTCTTGTACCTTAACTATATCTGGGTGGTCCTGTAGGTTCACCCATGCTTCGATACTGTCTTCCAGTAGCTTTGCTGCGCTGCCCATAAGATCTGATATTTTCGCTGCTGAGGCCTGGATGTCCCTATGGCGCTCTTCTTGGACCTCAGGTGGAGTTTCTGGAGGGATGCGAAGTTGAAGCTCCGCGATCTGATTCTGGTGTTCTATTTTTAACTTTTTGATTTCACTGCGAGACTGTTGGGCGTAGTCTCTCAGCTTGGTAATTCTTTGCTCTGGTTCCTCTTCATCTTGGATGTCGAAGTCAGGAAGACTCCGACATGCCTCATCTAGCGCTCACGCCAATGTAGCTCTTGTATGTTCAGCCTCTTTGTTATTTTGTGCCACTTCTTCTAGCCTTGCTACAAGATTCTGGCTTTGCTTCACGGTGTCTTGCAACTGTATTTGAGACTAGCTATCTAATGCGTGGATCTCCTTCGTGATGGCTAACTGGCAGAGGTGCAATTCTGTCATAGACAGCTTGGTATAGTCGATTCCAACTGTCATACCCATCTGCGGTCATGAATTTGCATCATCCAGTATTAGGGCTGTGCTTGACACTTGGCCCTTGTTATCTCTAGTTGGCCATTGTCTCATATCCTACTGCATGGATGCTGGGGTACTACTTGTCGCTGTATTAGTCACTGATTTTGTTGCTATCTCTTTTAGCTCCGACACCCTGTTTGCGACACCCATGAGCGCAGCAAGATGCACATCCGTGAACTGTGACCACTTTTGAGTTAGTGTTTCAGTGGACCTATCAAGAGCTTGCTCAAGCTCTTCCAGTGATACAGTGACTCCTTCATCTAGATATTTGTCCTTCGACGCCTTTGTCTTCTTGCGGGACCGAGGCTTGCTTACCTCCTACACCTCTGGTGATTTGCGCTTAGGTGATCGATTAAGATCAGATATAGTTTTGGCCGACTCTTCATCCTCTTCTTCATGGTTACCATCTCCACCTTGGTCGTTTCCCTCTTGCTGCGAGTAACTTAGGTCTTCGCTGTCTTCTAGTGGAATTTGCTGCTGCGCCTGATTGGTACCTGCGCCTGTCTGGGTAACAGGGGGAACTGGAATAATGGGTTTCTTTCCTGCATCTTTCAACCAGTCAGCTGGCCATTGTTGAACTATGCCTAGGATGTCTACTTTGGTTACTACATATGATAACTTAAACCACTGATGTGTTGGATCTGCACGGGCTTGAATGAAAACATGATGCATGTCGGCATTGAAGTTCGCAGCACCTTCATATTGAGAGAACAGCTCATGGGTAAGTCATGGTATTCACAAGATCTCGTAGTGGATACTCATGCCATAAAAGGAGAACATAGTGTTCGTCATCTGTTGATATGTTCTGTCGGACGACGACCAGAGGGATGCGTATCTTATTGCACCCGACATACCGGGGGGAGCCTCTACAAACTGAGCCTCAGTGAGTTCTTTCCACCCAATTAGTGCAATAAGTATTAATAGCTAGGAATAATGAAAAGGAATACCTTTTTCCTATGCATCACGGGCATCTTCCAGGAATTCCCTCGCAAGATATGTGGACCAGTTGTAAGTGTAACCCTCAGCGCAGTTTATGGTGATTCTGATAACCGGGGCAGGCACTTCACTGGGCCTGCACTTTCGCAGGAGTTTGCACGCTAGAAGCTCAGTGGCGAAGTGGATGTTCTGGTCCTCAATCGTGGAAGTGTGATACCCTCGTTTCCCCTTGGTCAAGCCGAAACGGTCCTTCATGCTCTGCGCGAGCTTCGTATCCTCGTGTTTCGACGGAAATTCAGTGCTCGGATCAGGTCCTGCTATCGGTAAGCCTGTGATCTTATGAATAAGCTCGGCATCGATAGGAATTTACTGGTCTCCTATCCACAGGTAGTCGTCATGTACTAATGCTAACAGTTGCTTAACCACGACAGTCACCTATGTGCTACGCCCAAAGTGAGGAATATCAAGCATTTTTAACAGGCCAGCTGTATCCAAGCCGGCAGCCCACCATCGCACTTCCAATAGTGTCACATTATTGTTTGGGTATTTGACACGATGCAAGTATTGAGCAGGTGCGAACTGTGGAAACTTGCTATGATAATTTTTTTCATGGTCGGCATACTTGAGCTGGTCTATTTTTCTTGTCATGGTTCCGACCAGCTGTACACCCGGTGGCAGCGAGGGCGTGGTTAATGTAAACTGTTTTGTCTGCCGGGGTGGCTGGATGCTTGGTCAGACGGGCTGGAGATACGGTGGCCTTTGTGGTTTAATGTGCTCTTCTTCTTCAGTCAGGACCTGTGCTAAACTCGGTGGGTCCATCTGGTGAGTCCCTGATGTTTTCCCTGAATGCCTGTGTCGGTCTTCGTTCCGCTTAGAACAAACTTCAGGTTTAAACTTTTTCCTAGCGGACCGTGTCTGCATCGGCCGTGGCGGGGCTGGGCGAGCTTCTTCATGGGGCACAGGGGTATGCAGGGGATCAGAATGACTCCGGAGACCTCTCTGTTTGAACTCTCTTACTAGATCCTAAAGCTCTCACTCGTCTGTCATGGGTGCACTCATAAGTGTTAAGGAAATGCAGAATGCATTTTTTGCCAACTTAGGGATCTTCTTATACACTTTATCAATCAAATCTGTTAGGACGATGCATTTAAGGCACCAAATATGATAAAAATATTGTCCGACAAGTACTGGATTTTCCCTGATCTCATTAGTACAGATAATTAAGGTAATTAAAGTGCCCATGCCGCCAATTCGACTGTTTTCCAACAGTTGGATTTTAAGCTTTGCCGTGTTTTTGTGCTCCGGTAAAATCATTGTCTTAGCTTCGTCACAACTGGCAGCCTTGGTACAACATTGCTCCGTAATCTGTCCTGGTAAGATCTGTGACGGGGCTGTTAGGTTTGGTGCACTAACATCTTGGTTCTGCTCCTTAGTTTGGTATGCAGTTCTTTCTTGATCATCACCTGCCTTGTCATGGATCAGTCTGACATCTGCATCTAAAGTAGGGCAAACTTCATTAACAGAAAATGTAAGTATAAAACTATCAACAATATCATCCCAGCTTACAGTACCGTGTCGAAGCTCAACCTCCGTGTACCATTTTTTTGCTATAGGTTCCAAAGTGTGCACAAACGTTTGCGCCCATTCCTCGCGAGGTACATGTTCCCATGCTGCATAACATTGCTTCAAATGTTCCTGGGGACTATTCTACCCATTGAACTTACTTCACACCCCTTGAGATTGGTCTAGGAATCGGAGGCGTAGAAATTTCTGGCAAGCTTCCCAACTGTGAATATATTTCCTGTGGCCTTTCCACCATCTCACTGCTGTAGCTCTCAGTGCTGCTTCCAGAGTCTGCATTCTTTGTGATTCTGGCACTTGTTCTGAGAACTGTGCAATGAATTTTCTTGGATCTGTTAACCCATCATATGTAGGCAAGTCTCTGGCCTGTGCACTAAGGCATCTAAGAGATTTGGTAATTCATGCACACCGATGGCCATGTAGCTTGTATAGTCGATTCTGCCAACTCTCTAGACGATCATCTGAGTCAGACATGAAGGAGATATCACATTGCGAATCCATTACACCTTCAGCATTAGGCTCGACATAATCTTCTTCTTTTGTTGTGATATTATAGATGTGGTCCAGAATATCCTGATCTTCCTCTCTGATTGGCTCTGTATATCTTTCTCCTTGAGAAGGATCCAATGGTAGTATAGCTCTCTATCCCTTCCCTTCAAAAGTCATTTGTCTCTTTTTAAGATTGATAACTGCATCACTATCTATTTCCTACTCAATTCCTAGCAAAGCTGGATAGGGGTTACTGTCATCAATGATCTCAATAACTTCAAAATCTGCTACAGTACTGACTCCATCTATATCCACTGGTACCCGAGGAAATATTCCTAAGGGTACAATCCTCTACTGATTGGCTAGTATTAACTGTATAGGTGACCAATTGAGGGTAGTTTTTCCCATTTGTTCCCATGTTTGCTTAGTTAAAATATTGACTTCAGAGCCCAGATCTAAAATAATATCCTTCATGTCGTACTCTCCTACCTGAGCATCTAGTCTCATCTCTCTTCCAGTTCTTCTAACTCTACTAACAGCTCTTTCGCTATCAGGACTTTGATGAGGTTCACAAGACTGAATAACTTCTTTTAATTCATTTAAGGCATTCTGATTTCTTAACAATTTGATGTAACTCTGTAAAAACGATGACAAAGTACTTACTTGGCCTTGTGAGTCTTCATAGGATTGCAGCTGCTGATGCTTCTTGTTTGGTGCTGGTAAGTCTGAATCAACAAAGTCTTGTCTGGCCTCCAAAAAATTTTCTTTTTCTCATTGAACATCAAATGCTGGAGTCTTCTCTACGGCCTTGTAGACCCAAGCTTCGTCAGGCTGCTTCGCCTGACATTGCGCCTCTGTCGTAGCTCCGCTTCTTGTAACAACATTAACAGCTGGGATCGGTCATGGCTCGACAGCAATCAACTGGACAGTCGGACTAGGTTTGCTGTTTCTTTCTTGGATTTTAGCTAGTAACTGTGGGTACTGCTCGATGACATGATCAACTGCTCTGCAGTATCGGCATGTCGTGGTTGGGTTTTGACAGTCTCGAGCTAGATGTCCTGCCTGATTGCAGTTATAGCAAATAACTTAACCTTGACCTCTGCCAGGAATACTACGACCACGGCCTCTAAAACTACCTCGAACACCTCGGTAACCATATCCATCATTTCCTTGTGCATCCGAGTAGATCCTATAAGTGTCGTAGGTCCGCTCATTCATAAGGTCGAAGCTGCGACATTCATCTTCATTGTGGCCAACAGACTTACAGAATTTACAGTAAGGGTTCTTTGAGACTTGAACATACCTCTTCGTGGGTGGCTTTCCATTTTTTCATGTCGCGAAGTTCTAAAGCCATCTCCGCGAGCTGCGCTTGAATTTGAGCTATGCCAGAATTATCTTCAACAGGTGCAGTTTCAAGCTTTATGGCAATTTCTAAGGCCTCTTGCTGATCAGAAACCTTCTGTTGCATGAGTGGATCTCTGATGTGGGGTAATAATGCTGTGACAAACCACTCCTTATGTTGTGCTGGTCCAATAGTGAAGCTAACTTGGTCAAGCAAAACTTTGAATCTCTGATCGAAGTCCCATACAGATTCACCTTGCCACTGCTGAATCTCTTTTAACTCAGTGATGCATTGCGATTCTGATTTAGGTTTCTTAAATTCTCGGATCAGTGCTGCTTTGATGTCATCCAAGGAAGGATTCTACGTGCTAGAAAAATTCATAAACCAAGTCAGGGCTCGGTCTCTGAAAGAAGTGATCAGCTGCACTCATTGAACATCTATGTCCATAATATTCTTCGCGGTCCACATAGCTTCGCACAGAAACCAGAACTGTTTTGGATCTTCTGACCCAGTTCCTTTAAAAACTGGTAGTTTGATGTCATCATGAACATGGGCCATCTGGGATCTAGGGGAGGGGGAAGGGTTTGAACTAGCTAGGGAAGACTGACCTGTGACAGGGATACTCGGGCTAGGGTTACTTTCAGACTGCGACAGGTTCTCAGGGATAATAGGTCTCTGCTGCGGGGTTATCAGAGGGTTTCTAATAGAGGGGACCTCGACGGACTCAGAGGCTTCAGAGCTTAAAGGGGTATACTCAGTGGAGGAGCCAATATCTCTCTTATATCTTTTGCCATTTCGCAGCAAACCACTTTGCTCGTCGCAGTCCCAGTCACTTCCAATCATAGGTTAGCAATACTAGATCTAACAATCTGATTCAATAAGCAAGATTCCTTTTTCAGCCAATAGTATTTTAATATTCAAGCTAAGTAGGTTCAAGTACTTACCCCTTGGTCCTATTAAAAATTATCATTCAGATTCGCTAATGGAGGTACTTGTGTCGACGGCGAACTCCGTCACAAATGCTTCGAGAGTTCACGCAGTCCAAAAATCCACGGCTCGCGAGATCGTGTTGTTCACTCTTTTCAAGATAGCAATTCTTGCGGGGGTCCAGGGAGGAAACTGGTTTTCTTGGAAGTTCGTCCTCCTTTCTGTTAACCTGGATAACCACCACTGGTGCAACTCTATGTGTATAGAACCAAAGAAAATTTCATGAACATCAGAAAAAACATACCTTTGTAAAAATTGTTCCACGCTACGACAGGGATCTTTATTTTCCTGTTCTGCAAACTTCAAATAGGTTTCTTAGACCCAATCACCAATTTATTTTACAGAGGGTCACCAAAACATAGCCCTCAAGGTACGACGTAGATCTCTCTTCAACAAATACTGAGTTAAACCGGCAACGGAACCAATTTGTTGGGCTAATAGGGCAGACCCAGGTTTCACCTTTTAACTTCGCACCAACAAAAGACCCACAGTGTTGGCCCTTTCAGAAGCAGCCTGCGAACAGGCTACAGTCTCACCCGAAACAGCTATGGGGTGCCGCAGAATCAGGTTTCTGCAAACAGAAGAGAGATTCTTACTGTACCCTTAGTCTTTAACTATTAATAATTACTTAACACAATGCTTGTATTATCAATTATGTAGCTTCACGATTAGGTAAATAAACAGTTACTTGCACAACCCTTATCTGGGAATTCACAGCGAAGCTAGTTATTAACAACAATCTTACTTTATCAGTTATTTACTTAACAATGCATAAAATATATTAACAAATCACACAAATGAACCACAACACCAGATGTCACGTGGTTCACCCCTAGTATAGGGGCTACGTCCACAGAACTGCGCTTTATTTAACTCTTTACAACTAAAATGACAGTTCTGATCTGCGCACTCAGCTGCAGATCCCTTCAGTCCTCAAAGAAGTGCACCATTAGAGGAATTTTGGGGTCTAAAATGGGCCTCCTAAGGAAAATAATAAAATAATAGTTAAAATAATAAAATAATATTGATTAATTTTGGAGGA
>LPNX010175412.1:499822-524539 GCA_001517045.1 Pseudotsuga menziesii
CTAATGCACAGCAGCAGGCCTCTGCGCACACAGCTGCAGATCTTCCTTTTCAACACAACCCCTCCGCGCGCACAGCTGCAGAGGTCATCCACGCACACAGTTGGGACTTAACCTTCTTACAAAAACCCTTATACAATCTCTTATCTTCGCATTACATTATCTTCATAAGATAATCATTCAAGACCTAACCCTACTTCATTACATAAGTGCCTATTTATATAGCGCACTGTTACAAAACCATGGATTTACACCATGGGCGCCCAAAACCCTAACCCTAGATTTAACCCAAGAGTTAGTTACAAAAAGAGGGGTTTCGACCCACCCGCGACACCCCTAAGACTATTTTAGGCTGTAACTCCGCTTACACTTCTTCAAAAACTGCGGAGTTACCAAAACTAAGGACCTTTAGGGTCGGATCCCCAACATCTTTGATGGAGTCCCATGAAGCCCAACACTGATCTGATGTGTGCCCAGTCTTTCCACAATGCTTGCACTGCAAATTTGATCTTTTGCTGGAGTTGTTTCTGCCTCCTCTGCCTCTGAAGTTTCTTCTTCCTCTGCCTCTCATAGATGCTATAGATTGCATATTTTGAAACTGTTGGTGCAATTTACAATAATGACAAATATAAATAGAAAAACAATAACCTTGCAGGTCTACAATCTCTACCAAGGTGATTTACAATAATTTCATTTACAGAGAAAATATGCTGTCAATAAGTTCATAAGCAAATAATTCACCACTGGTGATGGTGAGGGAGAGGCACAGCTCTCAAAGAAACACAGGATTAGAATGCTTTCAACGCATATCCATGTAATTTACTTTAGAGTGTTATTTACATGGAAAATTCAAATCTTCTTATGAAAAATTACAATAATACCTCAATACATTATCTTGGAACAGACTTGTAGAAGCACCCAGAGAAATGAGTTCTCTAGTCAACACATCCAAAAGACTCCACACAGGTAGCATGCATACTTCAACGTAGTCTTCAGCAGTTCACAATGCAGCACCAAGCAGTCTTTAAGGAGGCTCCACGCACAACTCTCAACTATGGAGAGGGACCCTAGCACTTTCCATGGTGGTAGCAGTCTTAAAAAAATGATTCCACAGCCTTCAAGAATGCAAACTTCACTCCAACGCAAGTTTAAAAAACATATAGGATAAGGAAGTTTCACATTTCACCGTTCTGGTAGAGAGAGATTCACATCTTGTAGTATTCACACCAACCATGAGCTAGGGTTCACGAATATTGCAATGGTCTTAATGCTTCACTTTTTTTTTTTAATTGCAATGTATTACACAACAATGTAAATGGGAAGCAAAATAAATTAATTTGAGTAGCAACGATACTGCTATCACCATTCACCAAAGACGTAGCTCTTCACCAGCGAGGAATTTGAAAGCAATCACCACAAGTGAACGACCATCAACAAGACTTCAATAGCTCACAGCTCAACTACAATAGCTCACAGCTCACTGATTGTTCAACGAGCTTAAGCAGAATCTTCATCAACTTTGAATGCACCAATATCAAGAAATAGAAGTGTATCGCAGCTCGCAACAATGAGAGAGAAAATTCAACAAGTAAGGGAAGGCCTCAACACCCAAACACAACTATTCACGGGATCTCCACATTGAGTCTTTCACATCACGACAAAGAATGGGATCACAAAAGAGATTGATACACGAACTAGGGTTAATTTAGGGTTAGGTATTCCCAATGGTCACCAAAGTTTTACCTCCAACGCAGCCTTCAATGCACGCGGCCTTCAGCAACACGCAGCCTACAAGATAGACCACAGCCTCAATGTGACTTCAGTCTTCAACACAGTATATGTATGATATATCAGCCATAGAATTCTTTAATATATATCAGTCACAATAATGGTCTTCAAATAGTCTCCACACAAATGTATGAGAGCGTGGTTAGGGTTTACATGCTAGGTATTCAGCAGTCTCAGGAATTCTTCATATGCACTTCATGTGGTCGTGGACAGTCTTCAGAAATTGCAGCATACCAATTCACAGCTCGCATTGCAGTCAGTAGGAGAATGCAGCAATCATCTTGGATCGATTTCAATGGAAATCAAGAACAAGAAAGATGCAGTGACTCCTAACTCGTTGCAGCACAGTTTCAATACCCAAAAAATATCACCATAGCGATCAGCAGTAGCGGCACAAAGATCAGTGCAGCAAAGGGGTCACTCATGAAGCAGAAGGCTTTAAGCGAGAGAAATCGATAGTAATAGATTAGGGTTAGGCAGGTCTCCAAGAGAATAACGGGCAGGTCTCCAAGAGAATAATGCATACAATGCATGCGACTGGCAGACTGACGGAGCAGGTAGTCTGGAAATGGACTGGAAAGCAGAATTCTAGGACTGAAATGCAACAGGAAGGAGTTATGGCAAATATCCAAGCTCTGATACCACTTGTTAGGTATAACTCCCTATTCAATTATTCCTTTGCTAATGCATATACTTATACAAATCATATGACGGTTGTGTTTCACCTTCCGCCCAGCCTTTTCGGCTTACAACATTAGATTTATTTATTTATTTACAATATATAATCCCGACGGATTATATTCTAACACTTTTGATAGTGGGATCTCCTTTAATATTGGAACATTCGATTGCTTAGTTGCTTTGATTCTAAGAGTTAGAAAATTAAAGGCAGATTTTTTATTGGTATGTGGAGATTTTGGAAACTGAATTAAAAGTTAGTATGGTTTGAAATTGATTTAGATCTTATTAATTGAACTTGGTAAACTTAAAATTTTCCTATTTGGATTGTAAACAACAGTTAGAGATTGGTTCTTTTTCCTAGATTAAATTTGACAGCTTTTGATCTTTGTTGCTCAAGGGAGTAGTTAGTTTTATGAACTACGTTCTTTCTCTTTGCATGTGAGTGGATTGAAGTCGCCTTAGGAATTAGCTTTGAACTATCTTACCCCACACATATAGTGTAGCAAATCGAAGCTTACATGTCCCGGTCGATTATTAAATTCAAGGAAAATTAATTGATTATATTTTACCCAACATTTTGGCACCGTTGTTGGGGAGTTGCTCCAAGTTAAGCTGGTATTTTGCTTGTTTTATATTGATTTGTTGGTTGTTTCTTTTTGGTGTAATTATTTTTTTTAGATTGGAGGAGAAGGGGCGATAAGACGAGAGGTAACAACCTGTGCATCTGTTATAACAGGTTCCTTCAAACCCATCTGTAGCATAGGTGTCTCGATTTGATTTGTTAATTAGAATTTTTGTTATTTACAGTTAATTTTTTATGATACCTAGAGATAGTAGAGGTATATACGTTAAAATAAATTCATATATTTTTGGAAACAAAATGCCTCCCCTAACTAACCCTAGGGATAGGTATACATGCAAGAAGATAGAAGGAAATAGCACCCAAAAATCTGTTGAATTAAAAACTGGATTAGAGGAAACTGAGATCCCTCAAGGTGAACTATTACACTCTATGGAGATACCACAAAATATTCAAACTTCACCAATAAAGGAATACCCCAATTTGGTTGACATTGTGGATGTGGAAAATGTGAATGCCCTTTTTGGTCATACACAAAATTTGGTGATTTCTCAAGTAGAATCTACCACAAATTCTCCTTTTTCACAACAGCCTAGGAGAGAACATTGGGATTTATTCCCATCCCCAAAGAGATAGGCTAGGTTTCAATTGGTTTATGAATTCTCTTTTTATGAGTGACCAGGAAGTAGGACGCCATATGGAAGGAGAAGGAGAACACGGGGGACGAATAGAAACAACTTTTGGCTTCCCCATTTTGGATCTTGCACGTGATGTCAATATGAAAAATATCCTAGCATCTTCGTTACCTACTTTATACAGTAAAAGTACTAAAGATACAGATACTTTTTTGTTTGAATTTGACATATTGTGTAGGAGCTATAACTATTTACATGATGCACAAAAATTAAAATTGTTTCCTGCCACCCTTAAAGACTCTGCACTTAGATGGTTTATGGGTCTAGGAGAAGGCACTATTCGAAGTTGGGATGAGATGAAGAGTGCCTTCCTTAAGAAATACCGAGACTACTATGGGCCTAAAGACTCTAAAAATGATATCTTTAAAATTCAATAGCATGAATATGAGAGTCTTGAGGATTTTCTTGAATGCTTTAACTTTGTACTACAAAAGTCTAAGTATAATATTCTACATGAAGATGCAGTCAGAACTCTTTTTCTAAAAGGGATTCTGGAAGAGTATGTGGAAATCTTCAACCTCATGGAATCAAGAGATGTGTCCCATAAATCCTTTGAAGAAATTACTGAATTATGTAGGAAATATTCTAGAAGTAGAACCAAGGCTGGAAGAAATGTGAGGGAGGGTCCTTCCCGCACTTCTAGAACATCAGTAACTAGTGGGGTCACAAGAAAAGAATTAGGGAACTTGTTGGAAAATTTTAAAACTGATATTTTAGGCACCTTGAGTTCTCAATTCGATGCGTTGAAAACTAAAAGGCAGCAAGAAGAAGAGGACATTGCAACACTACATATATTCTGTCCTAAATGCAGAAAAAGACACCCTCTTAAAGAGTGTCCCCTTAATATTATTTCAGTCTATGCTCTCTGTTCTAACAAAAACTCTACTAATAATTGTCCTTCATTACCAGAACTACAGGCCCTTTGAAATATTAATAATGAACCCATGGATCAATCATATGCATAAAAAAGGCCATGGCATCCTAGACCCAAAAGCATGTACCCAAAGCCTACTTTTCAAAATCTTTCATATTACTACCCAATGCAACAACCTCAGCAGCCATGGAGTCCACAAATGTGGAAAATTTGGCCATCTCAACCTACTCAAACCCAACCATGGAAGCAAGGCTGGTGAGGACATTCTTATGGAAGAACTCATCCAACAACTCCATTACATACTCCTCCTACTTACTCTCCATTTCCACCTAATGTGCAATAGTTATTACCTGGTTTTACACCACATGCACTTCCTCCTATACCCCAAGTTCCACAACAGTATCAGAATCCAAACCCCCCTCGAACCACGTTGTTTCCTGCTCAACCTATACCGAATCCTAATAACAGACCATACTAGCCTCTAGTTCATTCACAATTTGATCTTGAGAATGAGTTAAGAAATGTTTGTATTTGAATTCCATTACTCCAGGCCATTAGAGATGTTCCTATTTATTCAAAGATGGTAAGAGAGTTATGTTTGAAGAAGCCTAGTTGAAACAAAAAGATCCACCAACAATACATGTTATAGGCCAGCTATCTGATTATATTTCATACCATCCCTTACTTCCAAAGTTTGCAAACCCTAGGAACCCAATTGTAACTATTTGTATTAATGAGATTCCCACAGAAAACATTCTAGTTCACTTGGGGGAAGCAATCAATGTTATGTCTATGACCACCTTGCAGAAATTACAATTGTATAATCTCCTTAGACCTACTACTACCATTTTGGAATTGGCTGTTAGGAGTACAGTTAAACCTATAGGGGAATTGGATGACATTACAATCACTGTAGCTTCTTGGGAGTATCCAGTGGATTTCCTGGTACTCCAAACCAAAGATCCAATTAAGGAACACCATGTTATATTAGGTAGACCCTGGTTAGCAATTGATAATGCTTTCATAGGATGTAGAGAGGGTATTTTAACTATATCAAATGGTACTGCTATACAAAACCTTATCATTTATCCACTAGCTCAACCTGTAACAGAAAACATGTTATGGTTAGAAAGTCCTTGTTGGCACCAAGATTTGTGCCCATAAGGTCGAGCAAGGGGAGACTACTCCTGGGAAACAACAAAACTACTTTAGATTATGCCTCTATCCCTGCACAGTCAGAGAGGGATCTCTCATTTGTCACCGGAGTATACTTCGCATAATATTTTCAATCAACATAATCAGGGGGCTAGGATCCTGAATGGGACAAAGTATGTCAAGGTAGGGTGCATGGTGGGATCATCGGGGGCAATGGACCATTGGAAATGGAGTTGAAAACCTACATAAGGAATGATTACAAAGGAAAAGAATGATGTGGGGTTGCAAAAAAAAGCAAGGTAGCCCCTGATCTCCCAATTAGGAGATATTTAGCGGGCGATTAGAGGACAAGAAGGGACAATCCATCGCATGGAGCACCAGTGAGATGAATTCCATGCAACTTTAGAAGAACCATTGATAAATTCCTGGAACAATAGCAGGAGCATAGCAAGTATGAATTCCTAGCTGTTATACACTAAGTTGCAGACATGAAAGAAATCAACAAACTAGAATGGAAATAGAAACACATTTACATGTAACAAAAAATACATATTGGGAAAATCAACGACACATGAATCTCTGCCATGAGAAACAGTTCTTCCTCTAGAATTTATTCATACACAGGTATCAAATTTTACAAATGTGCAGCCTCAGCCCGAGAATGTTTCCCAATCCAATTCACTAACTCCTTTCTCCCTCTATTGGGATCGTTTTTATACAATCTTATTGCTGAGACTACTGAATCAAAAGATTGTTACAAGTCACCATCAAGCGTTAACAATATAAGGAGTGGACTATCGCCATGTTTTACAAATATAAGCATACATCATGGAGATGTGGCACGTGATAATGCGGGTTGACAGTGCAGAGCCTCCTACCATCTTGCTTTGTGAAAATGATTCCCATGTGGCATGATGACAGTCTATTATCCACAGAGGCTCTTCGAGACCTATTTTGGGTCTCCTTGTCTAGCTGGTGTATGTCACTCAAAGGCTGACAAGAAGACTTGAATCCTTTTCCTAACCATTCTCCCGACCTCATCCTCCTTTGGGTAACACTGTTATAGGAGGATGCCGAAAAAAAGGTGGCCAAATGCTTGGTGATGATAAGCGACTTAAGAAGCTTATCATCCTTGTACTATATTCTTCCTACTACGAGGAGGATTCTTTTGTGGGTCATGCATCTAGGTGTGTGTTTGACCTTCTCCTCACCCATGACCAGCAGCCAAGTGGAGACCCTAGGAATGGTGTCAAAGGATCCGAATCCATATGGTCCCAGAATGAGCATTCGCTCCAACAATACTACCACCACTGTGAGCTGGGACTTTGGAGGTCATGACTGTAGCTGGGAGGGTCGGAGGGATGTCACTAGGATGTCAACACCCATGCATTGCACATCTGGGGAACGGGTAGTGTAGAAGTGGGTGAACCTCCCTTGGTGTTTAACATCTGTGCCCCGGTGGTTGGCAATTTTTTGATGTAGATAACCAGAACACAGATTAATGTTTGTCTACCAAGAGTACTCCTTGTGGAACTAACTTTTCAAACCACACAACCATGGTTGTCTATGAAGGACTTCGACACTTCTCAAAATTCAGCCCTACATCTCTTATCATCTACACAGTTCCATGTCTCAAAGATCTTTGGAAGATGGTGTTATATAGTGTGAGCAGGAACCACTCGAGAAGGGCTCTACCCTTAGAGTATCTATGATGGTGTCATGTGTGATGCCAGGGTGGAGATATTTTCTCCTAATGTTCAATCATATTATCCAGTATGGCTAAGATTCCAAACCATTCTCACGTGGCTTCCAGGATGGTTCCAAGGGTTGCATATTTGACCATCCCTTACCCTTTCAATTACCTTGATGGTGGCGTCAAGATATTCTAGTTCATCTCATCCCTCAGCCTCATGTAAATTCCAGTTCTATTGCCTCAACGAATCAAACCTCTATCTTTCTCATGGCTCCCCTCGAAGTGAACCATGTACCACACTTGCAAACCGAGGAAATTAGCATCGTTGGACAAGAATTCCACCTTACGCTTACCCTGAATGGTGTCGGAGGAATCAGCCAATCTGTGATGGGGTAGATTACACGTGTGAACGCATCCTCCACTGTCTTCTCCACACTGGATGGGAAACCTGTACCTTGGGAGTCTTTTCATCCATCTGATCAGAGGAATCTTTTACGTCCACCATCCACATTCCATTCATCCTACAGCCAACTTTTCTCCTATGAACACCATGGGTAGTTCTTTATCATGACACATTCTCAACCGTCGATCGAGACCAACATTTCATGCAGCCATTGATCCCAATGGGCCCCACTATCTTTTGCAATGAGAAACTGTGATATTCATCCATGCTAGTTCGCATTGCGAAATGAACCGTAGCCGTAGATTTATCCCTTTTCTCATCGCGGCTGTTGATCTTCGTGACCTCTACCACCCTTTCACGATTTGAGATTGTGGTTTTACCCGCACAAGTATGGATCATGAAATTGATTTAGGCCATAGATCTTCCCTATACCTCATCTCAGCAATCGAAAGCTTCCGATCTTTAACACACCGCAATCTTGGAAGGAAACCTTGATCGTGCATGTTTGCTTGCGCAAAATGGATTGGATCCATTGATCCACCTCTAATCAATCACAGCCTTAGATTATGAACTTTCCCAATGTTAACAGTGCACCTACTATTTTCCTCATTGAAGGGTTCTCACATGAAATTCGAGGGACTGGGACCCTTACCGAACCTCCATCAGGCCCTTAGATCAACTGTTAAAAATAGAGTGTTAACAACTGGCTCCACGAGGGATGTTATCCTCCCAGTGAGGTAGCAAAGAATCCTTGTAGACCAAGTGCTAAAACCATTGGGCTGCCTTCAGTATTTCTTTAACATATCCATTATACTCCATACCACTACTTCAGTAAATTCATGCCACTCTTGCAAATCATGCTAGTGAATGTAAACCTGTGCTGGTAACTGAAAATGAAAACAAACTGAAACAGTAATGAAGGAAATTCTCGGTAACTACCGAGCTTATTTTCTCCTAACTACTCTACCTAACTTTGTACACAAGTTCGATTAAGTGAAATCAGACTTCCAATGAAGCCAATCAAGCAACTTTCCTAATATTCTTGTTCTTTTATGGTGCTTGATGGACATAAATGAAATAGATAATGGGAGAAGGGAATGATAAACAAAATAATATTCAAAGTAGAGACACGACCAATCATTACCTTCACCTATACCATCCATGTATTCGGTCATGGGGTCGTAGAAATCATGGCAACCTCCAGCACGCTCTGTCACCTGCTCATGGGAAAGTCATCCAAAGCTTCCTGCTTCTAGGGAGTCATGAGGTTGACACTTGGAATATTGCAGATGAGGACCCACATAATCTTTCTTCAATGGAACATCCCTCTCTCCACTCGAAATTTCTGTAATGAGGGCTTGATAAGCTCCAAGAGGGGGTCTTTAGCTTCTCCAGTGGAACCAAGTAGGCATATTCCTTCTATGTGAGGTGGTGTTTCTGAAGGCAGAGTATCAAAAAAAGTGTTTATATTTAAGCTACTGCATCCATCTTCATTTCTGCACAAGTTTTTGGCATGCGCCATCTTTGTTTCTTTTTGCTTTTTCTTGGAGGCCTTAATCATGTGTCATATTAATTCAAAAGAGGCATAACACAAGGGTAGGCTATCACCTCTAGTGCCCTCATCATCTTTTCCCGCTTCGACCTTTTGATTTTGCATTGCGTCTTGATTTCTTTCATAAGAAGGCTTTTTTTCAATAGCTGGCTCGTCAGGTACATTCTGTAGGTACTCTTCTTCATATTCATTGTGCACAGGCATACCAAACTCCTTCTTAAAATATTCCCTAACTAACCAGGGACGATGTAGGTCACCATATTTAGAGAATAATCATGTAGGACTACCTGCTCCTATCTCAAGCTGGTCATCTTTCAATACATCAGGAGGGAGCTTTGACGGGCCAGAGACTTTCCCATTTTGATTGTAGGTCCCAACGAATTTGAATGTATATTTTATTTCACCACCACCATCCTAATATGATGACTTCTTGGACATCTTAAGGTTTTCCTCAACCTCCAAACAATCAGTGAACATACGTTGTAGGATGGTTTATTTTCTCTCCAAAAGAAGCAAGGACATGTTAGGGGTAAAGGCAGCTGCATAATAGATCTTAGTAGCATTCTTGAGGTTGAAATTCCTTAGGCATGTTATAATAAAAGCTTGTGAATTTTCTGTTCAAACTAGATATGGCCTCATCTTCATGTCTCCTCAAGGAATAAAAATCTAAAAGTATTTTCTCCAGTGGCCTTCTCCTACCCCAAAACCTCAAGAATGTGCAAGAAAACTCTTCCCAAGTGTTGATGGACTTAGGATGCAAGTGTTTAAACCATACTTTTGCATCTCCTTTCAAGGACAGAGTGAAATCCCACATGTAGAGATCACCATGTTCTATCTCAAAAAGGTCAGAGAAACACTCAAAGGATTGTACATGTTTCTTAGCAATCAAATCTTCAGATTGTCCATCGAACTTGGGGAGGTACTTGTAATATCTCATGGGAAAATCATGGAGGATGGGAGGTAATTGCAGTGGTTTATATCAGCTTGGAGAAATGGGGGAGACAAGGTGAGGCACAATAGCTAAGCTATCGTCTGAGGTTTCATGAATTTCACAGGGGTGTCCTTTGACATTGGGTGCCCTTGGATAAAGCTCTAGGCCATAATCAGCTGTACAAGATGACGCAATGCTTTCAATTCAAAAAGAAGGATAAACATGAATATATTCATGGATCTGTTCAAAATGAGTTGGGCCATAGAAGGCTATTTGAGAAATCTAGGAAAAGATAAGAGCAAACTTATAAGATAGGATAAAGCATCTTGGAAGAAACATGGACTCAAGTGCTTGGAACTTCTGCCATGCATCTCTAGGATTTATAAGGGGTCCATTTTCTAGGTGGAGTCTTCCAGCTTTCCTCGATCATTTTATTTCTAGGTCACACCACTAGTGGAGTCACTGAAGTTTGAATCCTTCAAGAGTGGAGTCGCTAGGTGAAAGGTGGTCAACCTTCTTGATGTCTGGTCATTGTTCACCATCAACAACCGGATCTAAAACCATGTCGTTTTTCCCAGGGAGGATCTTCAATTTCATCCCCAGCAATAGCGCCAGTTTGTTGGCACCGATATTTGAGCCCACAAGGTCGAGTGAGGGGAGGCCGCTCCCAGGCAACAATAGAACTACTTTAGACTATGCCTCCAGCCCTGCGCAGCTAGAGAGGGATCTCTCATTTGTCATTGGAGTATACTCTGCATAAGATTTTCAATCAGCATAATCAGGGGGCTAGGATCCTGAATGGGACAAAGTACGTCGAGGTAGGGTGCATGGTGGGATCATCAGGGCAAGGGACCATTGGAAATGGAGTAAAAAAACTATGTAAGGAATGATTACAAAGGAAAAGAATGACATGGGGTTGCAAATAGAGGCAAGGTAGCCACTGATCTCCCAATCAGGAGATATTTAGTGGGCAATTATAGGACAAGAAGGGACAGTCCATCGTGTGGAGCACCAGTGAGATTAATTCCATGCAACTTTAGAAGAACCATTGATAAATGCCTAGAACAACAGCAGGACCATAGAAAGTATGAATTCCTAGTTGTTATACACTAAGTTACAGATATGAAATCAATCAACAAACTGGAATGGAAATAGGAAACACATTTCCACGTAAAGAAAAATACATATTGGGAAAATCAATGACACATGAATCTCTTCCATGAGAAACAATTCTTCCTCTGTAATTTATTCATACACAGGTATCAAATTTTACAAATGGGGAGCCTTAGTCTGGGAATGTTTCCCAATCCAATTCACTAACTCCTTTCTCCCTCTATCTGGAGTGTTTTTATACAATTCTATTGGTGAGACTTCCAAATCAAAAGATTTTTACAAGTCACCATCAGGTGTTAACATTATAAGGAGTGGACTACCGCCATGTTTTACAAATATAAACAGACAACATGGATATGTGGCGCGTGATAATGCAGGCTCACATTGCACAGCCTCCTACCATCTTGCTTCATGAAAATGATTCCCATGTGGCATGCTAATGGTCAGTTGTTCACAAAGGCTATTCAGGACCTATTTTGGGTCTCCTTGTCCAGCTGACATATGTCGCTCAAAGGTTGACAAGAAGACCTGAATCCTTTTCCCTACCATTCTCCTGACCTCATCCTCCGTCGAGTAACACTGTTATAGGAGGAGGCTAGGAAAAAGGTGGCAAAATTCTTGGTGATGATAAGCGACTTAAGAACCTTATCATCCTTGTGTTGTCTTCTTCCTCCTACGAGGAGGATTCTTCTACAGTCCATGCAACCAGGTGTGTATTTGACCTTCTCCTTGCCCATGACCAAGAATCCAAGTGGAGACCTTAGGAACGATGTCGAAGGCTCTGGACCCATCTAGTCCCAAAATGAGCATTTGATCCAATAGTTTACCACCACTATGAGCTAGGACTTTGAAGGTCGTGACTACAGCCAAGAGGGTCAGAGGGATGTCACTGGGATGTTAAAACCTAGGCACTGTAGAAGTGGGTGAACCTCCCTTGGTGTTTAACATTTGTGCCCCAGTGGTTGGAAATTTTCTTATGTAGATAACCAGACCATAGATTCATGTTTGCCTACCAAGAGTACTTCTTATCGAACTAACTTTTTGAACCACATAACCATGGTTGTATATGAAGGACTTCGACACTTATCAGAATTCAACCCTATATCTCTTATCATCTACACAGTTCCATGTCTCAAAGATATTTGGAAGATGGTGTTATATAGTGTGAGCAGGAACGACTCAGAAAGGGCTCTACCCTTAGAGTAGTTGCGATGGCGGCATGTGTGATGCCACGTCAGGGGTCTTTCCTCCTAATGTTCAATCATATTATCCGGTATGGCTAATATTCCAAACCATCCCCGTGTGGCCACCAGGCTGGTTCCAAGGGCTACGGATTTGACCATCCCTTGCCCTTTCAATTACCTTTATGGTGGCATCAAGCTATTCTAGTTTGTCGCATCCCTCATCCTTGTGTAAATTCCAGGTCTGTCGCCTCAACAAATAAAACCTCTATCTTTCTCATGGCTCCCCTCCAAGTGAAACACATGCCACAATTGCAAACCAAGGAAATTAGTGCCATTGGACAAGACTTCCACCTTAGGCTTACCCTAAATGGTGTCAGAGGAATTTACCAATCTACGATGGGGTAGATTACATGCATGAACGCCTCCTCCGTTGTCATCTCCACGGTGGATAGGAAGCCTGTACCTTGGGATTCTTTTCAGCTGTCTGATTAGAGGAATATTTTACGTCCACCGTCCATGTTCCATTCATCCTGCAGCCAACTTTTCTCCTTTGAACACCACGGATAGTTCTGGATCATGAAACGTTCTCAACCGTCGATCGAGACCGACCTTTCATGTAGCCATTGATCTGAATGGGCCCCACTATCTTCTGCAATGAGAAACTTTGATATTCATATATGCTAGTTTGCATTGTGAAATGAACCATTTCCTTGGATTTCTCCCTTTTCTCATCATGGCCATTGATCTTCGCAACCTCTACTGCCCTTTCATGATTTGATATTGTGGTTTTACCCACAGAAGTATGGATCACGAAATTGATTTAGGCCATAGATCTGCCCCAGACCTCATCTCAGCTATTGAAAGATTTCGATCTTTAACACACTTCACAATTTGGGAAGGAAGCCTTGATCATGCATGTTCGCTTGCATGAAATGGCTTGGAGCCGTTGATCCACCTCTGATCAATAGCAGCCTTAGATTATGAAACCTACCCAATGTTAACAGTGCGCATGCCATTTTCCTTGTTGAAGTGTGCTCACATGATATTCGAGGGACTGGGACCCTTACCGAACCTTCGTTAGGCCCTTAGATCAACTATTAAAAAGGGAGTGTTAATAGTCCTTATGGAGATGAGGATGTTTAACAGCCTATACTATCCATTAGTCAAACTGGGGGACTAGAATACCAAACTGAAGATGATATTTTAGATCAATTTATTTCAGCCACTACTAGTGTTGAGTTTCCCCAGTCCTTTTCTGACTTGGATTATGTTTTCATTGAAAATTTTCAAGAATAGTATGACCCTTCAACTATCTCATTGTCCATAATTTTATTTATAGATGAGAAATTTGGAGCTTTAACCATACCAATGGAGATCAGTCTTGGAAGGTCTTTAATTATTAATGCAAATTTGACTCAAGACCAACAAAGTTAGTTAGTCCAATTACTAGAAGCACAGTCTATAACATTTGCTTGGACTTATGCTGATATGAAGGGAATTCACCATGACACATGTATCCATCATATTTACACTCAAGAGAACATTAGGCTTGTAAGGAAACCACAGAGGAGAATGAACCCTGCTCTTAAATCTATTGTAAAAGACGAGTTACAAAAATTACTTGATGTAGATTTTATTTATCCCATTTCTGATAGTAAATGGGTATCTCCTTTGGTGATTGTCCCAAAGAAGGGAGGTAAGTGGAAAATATGCATATATTTTTGGGAACTGAATAAAGCAACTTTAAGAGACTATTTTCCTCTTCCCTTTATAGATCAGGTCTTGGACACTTTGTCTGGGAAATAATATTTTTCTTTTCTTGATGGATACAGTGGATACAATCAAATTAGAATAGCCCCAGAAGACCAAGATAAAACTTATTTCACTTGTCCATGGGGAACATATTCTTACAATGTGTTACCATTCAGATTGTGTAATGCCCCTGCTACTTTCCAAAGGGTAGTGTTAGGAATTCTAGCTGACTTGGTTCATGATTGCGGGGAATTATACATGGACGATTTTATAGTATATGGTAATGATTTCAAAGAAGCCTTACACAAGTTAGAAAAAGTCTTAATCAGGTGCCAAGAAACAAACCTTGCCTTAAGTCATGAAAAGTGCAAAATGATGTTAACTAAGGGCATTGTGTTAGGACATCATGTCTCATCAAAAGGTATCAAGGTAGATCCAACAAAGATTGAAATCATTACCATTTTACCTCCACCAACTACACAAAAGGAAGTTAGAAGTTTTCTGGGACATGAGGGTTACTACCATAGGTTTATTGTCAAATTTACTAAGATAGAAGCCCCAATTTTCAAGTTGTTATCCAAAGACACTGAATTTAGTTGGAATCAACACTGTCAGGCAGCTTTTGACACTTTAAAAATAGAATCATCTTCAACACCGGTTTTGAGAGGACCAAACTAGTCTTTGCCCTTTCATATACAAACTGATGCTTTTGATACTTCCCTACAGGGAGTGCTTGGAAAAAAATAAAATCAATATTATTATGTTATTTATTTTATCAGTAAAAATTTAACACTAGCAGAACCAAATTATACAGTGACTGAAAAAAAAATTTAGCAGTAGTTCATGCTATTAATAAATTTCGACATTACATTACTAGCTATGATGTTTTTGTTCACACTGATCATTCTGCTATTAGATTTTTGATGAATAAACCTATAACTAGTGGTAGAGTTACTAGATGGCTTCTTTTGCTACAGGAAATTAACATTACTATAATTGATAAACCAGGAAAGGAAAATCTAGTTGCAGATTTTCTTTCACGATTGATTCATAATGATGATAATATTCCTGTAGATGATACTTTTCCTGATGAACATTTGTTTATTGTCTCTGTTAAAATACCATGGTTTGCAGACATAGCCAATTATTTAGTTACAGGAAAAGTACTTGCTCATCTGCCATCATATGAAAAATGAAGGATCATACAACAAAGTGCCAACTATTCATGTGTAAGTAATGATCTCTTTCACATTGGTCCATATTTGATTATCAAAAAATGTGTAATAGAAGATGAGATGTATGATATCCTCCAAGCCTGTCATGATGGGCCCTGTGGAGGACATTTTTTCAGAAAAGCAGATAGCATACAAGGTGTTACATCAAGTTTATTACTGGCCTACACTTTTCAAAGATGCTGCAAAATATGTACAGGGTTTTGATAGCTGTCAACGGATGGGGAGACCCAGTGCTGCTGATGAAATTCCTTTACAAACCTAAGTAAATATTGAACCCTTTGAAAAGTGGGGATTGGACTTTGTTGGACCAATCTCACCAATGTAACGAAAAAAGAGATATATATTAGTCTGTACTAACTATGTGACTATGCGGGTAGAATCAAAATCTCTGATAAGGGCCACTGAGAAATCAGTCATAGAGTTTATTTATGAAGAAATTTTTACTCACTTTGGGATTCCTCATGAAATTGTGACTGACAATGGAGCACAATTTATCTCTAAATAAATGAAATAATTAACAGAGCAGTATGGGATTAAACACAATAAATCCTCTCCTTACCACCCCCAAGCAAATGGTTAGGTGGAGTCAACAAACAAAGTGTTAGAAGCCATTTTGACCAAAATTGTGCAAATGCATCATAAGAACTGGGAAGATAGGCTTCCAGAGGCACTGTGGGATTATACGACTATGTGGAGAAATACCACAGGGCATACTCCATATAAGCTTGTTTATGGGAAACAGATTTTGCTCCCTATAGAATTTCAAGTGAAAACCTTCTGTATTGCTATACAATTGAGCCTAAATTTGGATGAAGCCCGGGAACAGAGATTGATGCAGTTAAATGAACTTGATGAAATTAGACAAGATGTTGTCCAATGAACTGATTTAATCCAGAATCAAAGGAATAAATGGCATGACAAGTTTTTGAAGAAGAAAACTTTTCCAGAAGGTGATTGGGCCCCATTGTTTGACTCAATATTTAAACACTTCGAAGGTAAACTTACAACCGGGTGGATGTGACCATGTGAAATTGTGACTATTTTGATAATGGCTTTGTTAAAATAAGAACAATTGATGATGAATAAGTTACATTTGTGGTAAATGAACATCGGTTGAAGGTATACCATAAACCTATTTCTAAGCAGGAATTCATTCGTAATATGACTCAGCAATCCGAACTAGAGTTGGTAGGTGAAGAAGTGACTTCTTCACCTCCTACTCTCTCTTGAAGTAATATCTAATGGAACTGTTTCTTTGTATATATGTACATGAGTGTGTTTTTCTTATCATTTGGTTCTTTTTTTGAAGTATGTGGGTATTTTCTTTGGTGAGAGCTCAGGGTATTTTAAAAGGGAAGTCTTTCTGTTACTTTTTGTTTACTTTAGAAAGTTGATTCCTTTTACAAAGAATTTTTCAGGAACTTTCCTAATTTGAATTCATTTTTGAGAGATACTCTAAATATCTTTACTGGTTTTGCTGAGTTATTGGAATACCTGTATCAAATAAAAATTGAAAAAATTATTTTTGTCATATCTATAGGACTTGTTCTTCTTTATTCATACAGATTGTATATTTATCTAGATGTGCCTCTATTAGTGATTTAAAGACTCAAGGGGTTTCATTTATGGACTCATAGTATACTAGTGCAATTTGACTTGGTTTCACACTTGATTGAATGATTATTTTTACAAGTAGTAACAGTTGGGGACGTTGAGTTATTATCTAGACAGGCACCACCATAATTTTATAAGGGATGGTTTTCAAAACCGAAGAATCTTTTGATCATTATCCATTGGATTTCATTATATTAAATATATATATATATATTTAATATAATTCCATCCCTCTCATGTTTTTCAATTTATACAGTTATAGGGATTAGCTGTTCATCAGACAAACCTTTATAGGCATGCTTCAAGAAAAAAATATTCCAATTTAATACCATCCCACTCCTAGAAGGTTTTCAGAGCTGCTCCCCGAATCATCTATGCGGAAGCAAATTATAAATTCTATATTCAAGATGAATTTGGGACAAGAGCCTCTGATAGAAAAAGGGTGTAAGAGGTTAACCCACCGGGATACTGAACAGGTCCGCTAGCAGTGGGTACTAGCATGTGGTATAAATAGGTAAACCCATCAGGGTACTGAACATGCCTGTTAGTAATGGGGCATTCTTCCTGGGGAATAATTTTCTTAGGTATTACAGTTACCCCACCAGAGTACTGAACAGGCTCATTGGTAGTGGGTTCTGACTTTGATATCTATTTTAATGCCTCATTTATACTTGTTTGTATGAACAATGTACATTTGTAAATGTTAAAAAGAAGACATGTTTGGTTAAATGAAAATTAAAATGAACTGTTTTTAATAGCCATTCGATAATCATCTTCATATCCTTTAAGTATCAATTACCTGATCTTTACTATAGAAGAGGTTCATGCCTCTAGAGTGTACTTATGTTTAGTGATTCAATGAACATAGCTGTGAATCTTATTTTCACCACTCAAACCTTCTTTTGTGAAGCTGAGCCAAGTTGACCAGTACACTACTGGTGTCATTTAGTACTCCTCTTATCTTTTTTTTAGAAGGAACCATATTTTGTGAAGAAATTCTAAACGGATAAAAAGAGAAAGTCTGTATTTATGAATTGGAGTTTTGAATCTTTTTAATAGTTAGATGCGAGAATGAGATTGACAGATCATGAATTCCTTTTAATTCTATATTTACATTGATAATAATGTGTAGTTTTCTGACCTAACCTTGTTTATGTGTGGTCATATGAAGAAGAAACAATTGAATATCATTAATGGAAACTGTGCAAGGAACTTGCTGGATAGGACAAATTTTTCAGGCAGTTTCAGTTTTCTTTTTCAACTCACAAAAGTTGGACATTTTGGAGAAAGAAAGCTATTTGTCCTTACTTGTAACATTGTCATCCTACTGAAAACCATTTCCACCTCAGCAAGCTTGGATATGCCCCTGTATCTGAACATGAAAATACTAGACTCAGGCTGGGTCAGGTGCCATATGGGGTGCTGGAATAAGTACTAGGAAAACTAGTAAATTAAAATTTTGAGGTAACTTCCAGGACGTTGGAGTAATTTTTAACTATTGAAATCCATGCATATTTTTAATTTGAAAAATAGTTAAATAATGGGAATTTACCTTGACTAATTATATCCCATATTTAATGGGTATCTTAACTCTTCTAGTTCCTAAATTGGGCGTAAGTATATTTTTAACCATGATCAGAATCCCCTCTTTTATTGTAAATAATTTAATGACATACAAACCGTGGAAAATTTTATTTCATATTATTGATTATTTTATACCAATAATTTATACACAATAGTTTATGTTTTATATAATCATTTGACACTTTAATTTTTTGTTTATGTCATTAATTTTCTAAAGTCCGAATCCTGACTCCATGACTAAAAGTGACATTTGATATGTCTTAATGCTATGAATTTATCTTGGGATGTGTCATTATTATTATAAGGCAGGGAAGGATGGGAAGTACGTGTCTTTATGTGTTATAATTTCCCTTGCACATTCCTCATTATCATACTAATTTTCCATTCCTTACCATCATACTTTTAAATGGGTTGGTTCTAGTTTTTGTTACTACCATCTGGAGAGAGTCTGATAGAGGTTTTTGATGACCATTCGAATTGTTGTGTGTTCTCAATCCACCATTTACTCTGTTCCTCATCCTATCCTTGTGTCTCTATGATGATTAATTGCCATGGACCCACTGCATATGATCAATTATTGGACATGCCCGAGTCTTCATCTTACAGTGAGTTGTTTGTTTGAGCCGGATGGAATCCTTTTTTAACCACTCTTCAGGGGCATGACGATGCAGTATCCTTGTAATTCTCCCTAGGTTTTGATGGCCACACTGCTAAGGTAGGGTCGTTGGTGTTCCAAGTCACAAAGGAATTGGTTGCACAGGCTATAGGGATTCCATGAACAGGGGACCGATGGTTCAAGAAGTTCAAGATATCGCGCAAGGATTATGACTATGTTTTTAAACCAGAGTTCCTAACTGTGAAGGGAGAAAAAGGGGTTTTGAAACTATGGATCAGAGAAGAGTTTATCAACCCTCTAGAGATTATTAGCAAGCTTATCACTTATGAAGGTAGGTTTTCTACTTTCAAAGCATGCCATTTTAGATTTCTTTCACATTTTGAATTTGGTAAGATCCTCAACTTCCCATTTTACTTCTGGAAAAGTTTAGGGAAGATGGCCTCTCAGGTCAAAAAAAATGTAGAAAAACCTACTCACATCCTGTATCATCATGGTATTATTAAGATTGTTGTTTTAGCTAAATTGAATAAAAAGAATCAGACCTGGGAACAATTTTCTATATGAATTATATAACTCCCATATTAGTTTGCCTCTGGTTAATGAAGTAAGAAAACCCCATATTCTTGATCCTCCCGATAAGGTATCCTCTATGAATGTTTCTAAAGATCGAACTAGCCATATTCAAGAACAAGGAATTAAGAATTGTAAGAGAGCAGGAAGGTCCAATACTAAGAAGCCTCGGGGGTTAAAAAGGAGACAAGAAAAGTCTCAGTTTGATAATGGGCAAGGATAGCGTGACTTTGGGAAATCTCCTGTTCCCTCAACCCATAGGTTTACCCGTAGCCTGGCTGCCCAGAAGAAAAAGACAGAACCTAAAGATAAAATTCCTATTCATGTTTAGTTATCTTCATCTACTTCTTCATATACATGTTATGATTCTCATTCAACTGATTCCCATTATATTCCTCCAATGCCGAGTCCTGTTGCAGATTCTTCATTTCCAATCCATTCCTCAGCATCTCAGGTTTTAAAATCTGATAAAAAATCTATCAAATCTCATCGATCAGCTACTTCAGCCCAGGGGGTTGAATATTTTCAACAGAGAAACCTTGAGTTAACTAAACAGTTATAGGAACATATTCGATTGGATCGATTTATTAAACAAGAAAATGCAGTCTTGAAAACTAAGGTGGTATCCCTGCAAACCCTAGTTGATGATATAATTAGGTCCAATCGTAGCCTTAGGAAGCAGTTGAGGAAAAAGTATAAACAACTTGAGGAATTTATCAAATCACAATAGAGAACAACTCCATCCCCTCCTCAAGTGCAAGTGTTGCTTAACACTTCATATTCAGTCTCTGGAATTTAACTCAAATTTTGATCATCAATTTTGTTTCTCAATTTTGTATATCAGGGTCAAAATTTTCTTGCATTGGGACATGAAAGGTCCTCAGTCTCGGGGAGATTTTGGCCTCCTGTTTTGCTTGCTTACTTCCCTATTTCTATTTTTAATTTATAAGGAACTAGGCATCTTTGAATCCATCTTGTTATATATTTTATGTTCAAATATATATTTTCAAGGACTATATCCCAAGGTTCTTAAAACAGGTAAATTTTTTATGTTTTCATTATTTTGTTTATCATTTCGATGGATTTCAAATTATAATTAAAAACCCTAATTTATGATTAAAAAATGCCGATCCTTTGTCAAAGTCTTGTTTCCCGCATAGTTACCTTCTTTTCCTAGTGGCTCGATCCCGTACCTGTTCCGACACTCACTGAGCATGTATCGATTGGTTCAGATATCTGAGGGATTTATTTGCTCAAAATAACATGTGGGTTCTACATTCAATTGTCTCCATATTGACTATGAGCTACCTATTGGCATTATGCATCCTTGCTCTGTCCAAGAATCGTGGGCCCTAATCTTAAACAACGTGCAGGTTCTAGGCTTCTTGATGGCTAATTTGCAAAGGATCCGAATCAAATCTGATGTCTTAACCTATTTTCTGCATTGGATCAATTGTTAGTTGTTTTAATCCTCCTGGATAAGCATAGATATTTTGGGCAGGGTCGACCCTTTTCAGTGGTCGACCTGTGATGTAATTTGAGCTATAAATATGTATGTGAAAAATTAAAAGGGATGGATATCATATACTATAAAAACTCTGATTTTAAGTTGTTAATATACTACTGCGTTTTACTTTAAACCTTTAGTGCCACATCTAGAAGTGTTGGAGGTAGGGCCCACCTTCAACCCTTGTTACATATGCGTAGTTCTGTTTTATTCCTATTTCTGTAAGCAAACTCATACATCATTTCTCCATGATAATGTTTTTATACATATACCTATAGTTTTATAAATAAATAAATAGGATTTACAAGACTCATGATTGGGGATATATATACATATATGTTTGTGTTAGATTTGCTTGTATTACTGAATGTGTGTGGACAGACTTGTTTATGTTAATGAGCATGCGTAGATAGATTATTTGATTCATGATTAATCCCAACTTTTATTTGAAAATTTAATTTGGTGAATTGTAGGTTTGAAAGAAATAGGAAGAGTAGTTAAAGATGTTGAATATGAATTCGTTTTTATTTCATTTCTAGTAGTTAGATCATGTTGTTGGATTCAGTAATTGAGTGATTGAACCTCTAGCCAGAGTCTGTAGGTTAGCATTTTCAGAATTTATGTATAAAAGATTTAGAATATGTATTGTTTTTAAAAGATTGTGAGGAATTTGGATGAAATTAGAGAGAGAAAGTTTGCAGCCTGTTAATGTTTGAAATTGTGTATTTTCTAGTGTGTTCTGATTCCTTTTATTCATCTTCTCACTACTACATTTCGATCCAAAATCTGACGGTTACTTCCGACGGCGCGTGGATTATTTCTTTTAAACCTACCAAAAATCAGAGAGTTAAATTTTTTTTTTAAAATTTTGGTTATAAGCGTCGCTTAAGTGACGGCTAGGCTCATAAGCGTCGCTTAAGCGACGGCTAGCCTAGCAAGCGTCGCTTAAGCGACGGCGCCTCTTGCTACATATTTGGTGACTAGTTGTTCTTGGTCGTTCATTTGATGGGTTTGGAAGGTCTTTAACATGCTGGGTTATACATCATTAAATCTCAAACATGGGTTTGGCCATCCAATAATACATATGGGTGGAAACAAGAACCTTGGAACAAATTAGAAACATAGATGCTAATTAGGACAAAAGTCTAGATGTCCACTTGTCCACTTTGTTAACTATTTGTTGCAACATGACCTTGCCCATATCTTTTGCAAATATTGGAAAGGAAAGAGCCTTCCTTGATAATTTCATTGTCCTACCTCTGTCATAGTAAAATAATAATGTCTCATGTTGAAATAACATAGAATTTTTAGATGCTTCATGGAACTCGCAACACTATCCCTAAGGTATGACCAAGTGAGCCATAACTCCAATAAATTGGATCCATGATACTTGTTATGTTGTAAAGTCCAAGATTGGCCTTTTTTATCGCCTAATTATTTTTATCGCCTAATGATACTGTGAGTGGCATTACCATGCTTTTCGCCTCTTGCTACATATTTGGTGACTAGTTGTTCTTGGCCGTTCATTTGATGGGTTTGGAAGGTCTTTAGCATGCTGGGTTATACCTCATTAAATCTCAAACGAGTTGAAATCTCAAACATGGGTTTGGCCATCCAATGACCTAGTACTCAGACTGGTCCAATTTAATATGCAGCTGTAATGCACATGGCAACTTCAGGGATTCACAACAACAGCATGTCGGCATTTCTAAAGTCTGTTCTTACACTTCACAATCCAAGGAGATGGGTAACCAGCGCTGCTCTTCGCACCATACAAGACAAGGCCATGGACGCGAGCGAGGAGTATCTTACAACACTATGTAATTAGGGCCGCCTCAGAGAGGCTCTGGAGACTCTGTATCTCATGGATCCCCAACGAGTTTCCATAGACTCTTCTACCTATGATTCTCTCTTGCAGCGTCGATTACAGGGCCCTGCCAGAGGCCAAACTGGTCCACGCCCACATCATTCTCACTGGATTCAAATTTCCTCATGTTCCATTGCATAACAGACTTGTAAACATGTATGCTAAGTGTGGGAGTCTCTTGCATGCGCGCGCAGTCCTTGATGAAATTTATGAAACCAATACTGTTTCATTCTCTATCATGATCGCAGCTTATTCCAGGGAAGGCCATGGCAAGGAGGCCTGGATATTGTTTTACCAAATGAAACAAAGAGGCATCCAGCCGGATGAGTTTATGATTCCCAGCGTTCTCAGAGAATACGGGCTCATGGAAAACCTTAAATGTGGTAGAGAGGTTCATAGAGAAATAATTAAGAGCAACACATTCCAAGATAACGTCTTCATAGGGACTGCGCTTGTTGACATGTATGTTAAATGCCAGAGTTTGGAGGATGCGCGCAATGTGTTTGACAAAATGCCAGAACGAAATGTGGTCTCATGGAATGTTTAAATAGTTAAATAGTTTTATAGTCTTATCTGGGTAAGGATGAGAGCATCTATTTGATGATTTATAAGTAGAGATTCATCATTTTTAAAAAGTATTTGGAAGAAATATATTTGCAGTGATTACAATTTTTCTATTTCTATGTACTCTCCATTTCTTATTTTTGCTTGTATGCAGCTTCTGCTTGAAGGGGGAATAGGTATTGCTGTTCTGGTGTGCTGTTTTGTTGATAAAAGAGGCACTGAGATACAAATAATAGAAAATATTGGTGATGGATTTTCGCGGGCTCCATATGCTTCTGTTGTAGTATGTCTTCACGCAACCTACTAGAATTTATAGGACTGTGTATTTGAATGGTGTTAGCTTGCCAAACTGCTGCACTTTTTTATGATGATAGGCTGAAAATAAGCTTTTGGAGTGCTTTATATTCTTCAATAGATATGCGTAATACCTGATTTGTATACCACTTCTGTGATCAGAACTCGATATACCACTTCTTAGGTTTTGTTTATTTATGTTGGAAATCATACCCTGTTTGGGTCAGTTCTAAATTTTTTCGACATACCTCTGCCAGTTCCTCTCACAATATTTCATCTCAGTTGTAATGATGTCATGTGCGGCTTTTGAGAACTCAAGGGGGCAGAGCTGAAGGCATGTGAACGCTTACTAAGAAGGAACTTAGCTATGTAATGTTTGACATTTGTCTTGGGGAAAACTATTGATGATCAATCATCAGCATCCAATTGCATGGCTGTGCATGTGTAGGGTGACTATAATCACTTGGA
>LPNX010175412.1:528636-541469 GCA_001517045.1 Pseudotsuga menziesii
AATATTGGGAGCCAAAACCCTAAATCTATTATTTATGAAGACATACTAACATCTAATTAGTTTCTAAACCTACTTATTTAATTTTTACATTCATTTGAAAAAATTAGAACTTTCTAGAAACCCTAACAGCCTCTCTTTTCCTACAAGAAATCACTTTATCTTACTTGTTACTTTCTTGAGCAAGTAGAACTTTCTACAGCAGCAGCAAGCATTTTCCTTGTGTTTTGGAGCATTGGGAGCATGCTTTGGTGGCAGGTGCATTTCCAGCAAGAGGACAATTGTGGGCAGCAAGATGAAGTTTATGGGCGGCCTTATCTTTGGTGAGCAGATTTCTTCACTATTTTTGCAGCATTCATGGCTTCTGAAATCATAATTTATTATGTCCATAGACCATTTATCAATGTTATCTTGGCATTACCAAAAGGAGAAATGTTCTTGAGTGGAAGATAGTTTAGGTTATTTAAAAGATAGTAATTTCATTCTTGAAATTTAAATTGCTGCTATTGAGCAAATTGGCCCAACCAATGTTGTGTAAGTTATCACATATAATGCACCTGTCTCAACATCGTGGGTATATAGAATCACTATTTTATACTGCTTGCATTGTCCATAATATGATTTTGGAAGAACTCAGGTATTTATTGTGCTTTATAACTCAGCTGATAATGTTTTAGTTGCAGTACCTACTGGTAGCGGTAAGACTATTTGTGCTGAGTTTGATTTACTACGATTGCATAAAAAAGGCACAGACAGTGTATTTCGATGTGTCTATATTGATCCTATAGAAGCTCTTGCCAAAGAGCAATATCGCGGCAGAAATTTGGCAAAGGATTGGAACTGAAAGTAGTTGAGCTGACAGGTGAATCTGCAACTGATTTGAAGCTCCTTGAAAAGGGCCAGATAATAATAAGCACACCAGAGAAATGGGATGCTTTGTCTTGGAGATGGAAATAGCGCAAACTGGTTCAGCAAGTCAGCCTTTTCATTGTGGATGAACTTCATTTAATTGGAGGAGAGGGTGGTCCAATCCTGGAGGTAATTGTATCTAAAATGAGGTATATTTCAAGCCAATCTCCACACACTTACTTGAATCGTGTTCCCGTAAGTTACATTTTATCCGGGATCGGGATTATACTATTTCAGAATTTTTTTTTTTTAATACCAAGTGCCATCAACAACATAAACTGAAGTGGGAAAGCATGCAAATGCCTTCAATTTATGGTTGGAAGAGCTCAGAATCGTTAACAAAGGTTTCATCATAGTTTCACCATAAGGAATCCATTTATTGATGAAAAAATAATTGATACAACCAAGGGAAATCTATATGCAGATCTAGTCTACCCATTATCAGTTCTGTAGCGTTGAGGTCTAATTATAGAAGTCAGAGATGGACATGATATCCATGGATAAAAATCTACATTGTGACTCTTGTGAATCACTAGTTTTGTACAATAAAACCTTTAATTGTGGTTTTCTTACCTTCTTTTGTGGTTTTCTTACCTTCTTTGGTGAGAGTGGGATTCGATCTAGGCTCTCATTGTAGAAAAGAAATATTTTGTAGAAAAACAAAATACTTGCAGAGTTTGGAGTTCCCGTTGATGAGCTTCCTGGTGGGGTTATTACAATGCATTTTGTGGTTTTCTTACCTTCTTTGGCGAGAGTGGGATTCGATCTAGGCTCTCATTTCAGAAAAGAAATATTTTGTAGAAAAAAAAATACTTGCGGAGTTTGGAGTTCCCGTTGATGAGCTTCCTGGTGGGGTTATTACAATGCATGAGCGTCGAAAATTTGACATTGCACGGCCAAGTAGAAGATTCCACCTAGTCACAGGTTAAGGATATCCATCAAAGCATACATTATCATCTACTATCCAGCCTGGATGAAAGCATTTGAGAGCTTCAGTTATTCTCTATGCATCATCCACTACTGCTCGAATGGCATATCCTATTGATACCATTCCAAGAATGTTTTTGTCCTTTACAACAGGGATATGCTCGATATATATCTGTTTCTGTGATGATACCTACAATGGATTTATACTCTTACCACTTTACCACCAACAGTGCCCCTGTATTAAACTAAGCCATAGACCTCACTGCATTATAAATTGTGTTCTCTGTAATAAACCACAGTGAAGAGCCATGGTCACTTTTGCCTTCACAAAATGTCTGCAATGGTTGTGCTCTCAAAACCATTTTCTTCCAAGCAATAAGGAGAAACAAACCCACAAAGATGAAAGATGGCTTAGCACATGAAGAAGTTACACAAGTGGACTCTTGAAAATACCTCCTTGAAACTGAATCACTCAAAAATTTACATTGCATTTGACCTTAAAAGTGACAGATTGAATGCTTTGCATATCACCAATGAAATGGCTTGCTGAACAAAGAAAAATGCCAAGGCATGATGAGCAACAGATAAGGATAATATCAGGCTTAGGAAAAAATCGACTGCCGTGGTGAATGTTGAAATGAATCCGAGATGGTGGTGTTAAAAAATCGAATTAAAAATTTGAAATATCCATGTTATTATTATTATTTTATCCTTGGATTGATTTAAAGATTTCAATTGGATACACCAAATAACTATTATAATAATAAATGTATAAAATAATGAATGATGTTTTACAATGAAGACTAACCTTACATTTATAGGCTTTGTGGCGACCATTCACATAAAGTTATGTCATTACAAATTTACCTTTTAATTATACACTAAAGTCCTAGGCCTATAGTTTGTCTATATATTATTGACAATGTTATTATGTATATATCATTGTATTGTAATTCGTGTTAATTATAATGAATAGATCACATTGTTTAAAGTCACTCTTATTAAGAATTAGTTAATAATTTCTTATGAGCTTGAGGATATTTATACTTGTGTATTTGAAGGAAGATATGTTGTATTGGAAGTTTTCCAGGAGAAGACGACTTCAACAATTTCCAAAAGATGCAGTGCATTTCCATATGTCTATTGCTAAGCTATAGTTTCCATGCTGCACAATAACTCTTGGAGCATGGTAAATAGGTGTCATGAGCTCATAAAAAAATGTTGAATAACATCTTGGATTGTTTCCATTGTAGGTAAGCTCTTCGACTAGACCCAAAAGATTGAATTCATAAATGTTGACAGTCATCAATGATATTAACAATGCGTTTCCAACTTTCATATCCCAGTGCCAAACATGGTACAAATGCATGGTTTTAAGCCCCTATAGTATCTGCGAAATGAGATGCTTGACATTATCAGGATAGTGGACCTTCACGATCCTTTTTTCCAGTTCTATCCTTTTGGTCTTTAGGGCTATTAAAAAAAAACATCTATCAAGGAGAGTATGTTAGGGTGAAATAGTCATCAGATAATGCAAACTTTCCAATGGACTCTCTTTAAGATAGACTTAGATTGCATGACATCTTTCACCAACTTCATAGCAATGAATTCCTTAGTTTGTTTGTTTGGGGCTTTATAGACTCAACCATATGCATCAGCTCCCAAAAATTCAAGTCTTTTGTATCTGCTTCCTTCTTGCCACAACATTCCATCAACTTAATAATGGCCTTTCTTATCATCCACTTTCGTAATTTTTGATGGCCCACACCTATAAAAAGAGGTTTTCCTGGCGATTCCTAGCTACTCGTAAGATTATGCACAAAGCAGTTGAGACACCAAATGTGGTCAACTGTATTGGTGTCTTTTTATACCCAATTTACAATTAATTTTTATAAAAAAAAAATTAACAGCCGTCGCTTAAGTGACGCTTATAAGTGTCGCTTATCCGACAGTTTACAATTAATTTAAAAAAAAAAAATTAACATCCGTCGCTTAAGCGACGCTTATAAGTGTCGCTTATCCGACGCTTAATCCGTCTCTCCGTCGTTTAAGCGACGCCTGTGGGTCTAAAAGTTTTTAAAAATTTATGTCATTGTCGCTTAATAAGTGTCGGATAACTGACGAGTTAAATTCAAGCGACGGTTAATTAAGTTTCTCTTAAGCGACGGTTTCTTAAGTGTCACTTAACCGATGACAAGTTTCCGACGCTTCAAAAAAAACCAAAGTGTCGTACATGCGACAGGGAAGTGTCGAAAATCCGACATGACGGCCGTCGGATTTTTGGTCAAAATGTAGTAGTGTCTCATCCATTCTTAGCCATAGATTGATTTATTTTGAAGGCTTAGCATAACGTTTTTGGAATTTAATGATGAATAGACCTCTCAGTTTGATTGAAACATAAATTAGTTAAAGGCCTATTTTTTAGCTCTATCTGAATATTCTTTTTTCCAATTCACTTTTTATAAGCATAGAGTTCAAGCAGTGTTTTCTTTTATTAGTGAATAGGTAAATTTATTTCAGTAATTATCTTGTAAATGACATTGTTGGTGTGAAGTAGAGTTGGTAGTCTTAAAGGAATACAATTCTAATTCTTGTAGAAGAGTTATTGTACTTGAAACAGATTCCTTTTTGATGATTGAGTAGTTTTGGAACTCTAGTGTGTATAAAGAAGAGTTTATTACATAGAGAAGTTATGTTGGAATTGTTTGAAACATTAAAGATTGACCAAATAACATTTATTTTATAGGCAAGTTTGCGATTTAAGATCTATTTTGACAGTGGGATCTCCTTTAATATTGGAACATTTGATTGCTTAGTTGCTTTGATTCTAAGAGTTAGAAAATTAAAGGCAGATTTGTTGTTGGTATGTGGAGATTTTGGAAAATGAATTAAAAGTTAGTATGGTTTGAAAATGATTTAGATCTTATTAATTGAACTTGGTAAACTTAAAATTTTCCTATTTGGATTGTAAATAGCAGTTAGAGATTGGTTCTTTTTCCTATATTAGATTTGATAGATTTTGATATTTGTTGCTCAAGGAAGTAGTTAGTTTTATGAACTACGTTGTTTCTCTTTGCATGTGAGTGGATTGAAGTCACCTTAGGAATTATATTTAAACTATCTTACCCCACACATATAGTGTAGCAACTTGAAGCTTATGTGTCCCGGTCGATAATTAAATTCAAGGTAAATTAATTGATTAAATTTTACCCAACAGTATGGTCCCAATCCTCCTTTTCATGCTATAGTATTGGACCCTGCAGTATATAGCGAGTTGTGGTGATTTGACAATCCCGTGAGGTTCCAGTCCTTTAATCCACTCCTCTCACATATTTTGCTTGCTACTTTAGTTTGAGTAGTTCTTGTTGTATGTACAGTTAGTATTTTCTTTGGAAGAGAGAGATAGTTTATTTACATAGTTATGGCTTCACCTTCCATGAATACCAACCAAGAGAATCCTTTACCAATCAGGTATTTTTTGTCCCCTCCATATGGGGATGTTGGTCATCCTCTCATGGCTACATTAAGCCTTCCTGGATTGACTATCAAATTGCTTGTTTGGTTATTCTCCTACACCAACTTCTTCATATCCTAATCCTTCATCACGAGAGCATCAACATCATGTTGATCCCTCACCTTCTTTGCCTGATGTGTCTTCTCCCCTTTTCTATTGGAATTTGTACTATTAGTAGTTAGGTGGATAAGAGGAAGAATAAAATGAAGATTAAGAAGAAGAAAAACAAAAAAAATCAAGTCCCAACCAATTAATCCTCCCAGTGTAGAGAGTGTTGATCTGCACAGCCAAAAACCATGTAAAACAAAATTCCCTTGCAAGATTTGCAAGGGTGATAACCTTCTGAAATATTGTCATGGTCTGGCCCTAGTTTTATAAGAATGTTCTAAGGTTTCCAAATAATTGATGGCATTAGCCTCTGGTCACCATACTATTGATCCCCCTTCAACCAGTGACTCTGTAGTTAAGAGTCAAAAGGGTAAAGTCAGAAATCCTTGCTTTATCTATAAGGACATGCACTTTAATTACCGTTTTCCTCACATGGATGAAGATTCTAAGTTGTTGGAAGATAATATTGTTTCTCATCAATGAATTCCAACATGTTATCGTAAGTTGTCTCTAGAACCCTCACTAGTTGACAAAGTGGTCGATTCAGTTTCATCCATGGTCACTCCCACTCTTATTTCCAAGAGTGAATTCAAAGTGTTAAATTTATATTCATTCATGGTTGATCCCACTCTTCCTTTGAAGAGTGAAATTAAAGTGGTCGAGTCGATTACATCTCCACCTGATCCCACTCTTTCTTCAAATATTCTTAATATTAAAGTAGTCTCTTTGACACAGTCTTTATATTCTTGCTCTCTTCCAGTAGAGAATGAAATAAATCCTGCTAAATTTTTCATGCTCCATTCTGATTGTTCTTGACAATAGGAAATTTGTTCTCCTTCGATAGAAACCTCTCCAAGTAGTGAGGTTATTTCCTTTGACTGGAGTAACCTAACATAATCTTGTCTTCATTTCAGTGTTCCTTTCCATATATTTGTTCGGGTTACTTATAGGATTATGATTCGCATTATTGTTGATGAAGGGGTTTCTGTTAGTATTCTATCCTCAACTGCTTGGAAAGATTTAGGTTCTCGTTAGCTTGTGCCAGCCACCGATCAGATATTGGATTTTAATCAAATACATACTACACCTTTAGGGATCCTTCCCCATTTATCTATTATGTTAGGAGGAAAAACTATCTGTATTGATGTTATGGTGGTCCAAGGTCCTTTAGATTTCAATCTACTCCTTAGATGTGATTATGTTTATGCCATGAAGGCTGTAGTGTCCACACTCTTTAGAGTGATGCATTTTTCCCATGATGGGAAGATTGTGACCATTGATCAACTTTCCTTTGTTACACCTGACCATCAACTCATTCCTAGTAACTAGACTGCCCTGAATGTTTCGCATGTTATTGTGGTTCCTTCCCCTTCTTCTAGTTAGCTTCTTCCCATCATAGGTAAAATGGGGGGCATGGGTCAAGGCTATGGATATCATACTGGATTTAAGCTTCTAACTCCTTATGTGAAAGGGGGAAACTTACGAACCTATGGATATCATGTTGGGTAGTATGTTAGTGAGCATAGTTCCTTTTCTCTGTTTCAATTTCATTAAAAAATGAAACAGAGGTCTGTGAGCATAGTTCCCATTCTGTGTCAAGCTCATTAAAAAATGAAACAGATGTCTAAAAGCATAGTTATTTTTTTGTGTCAAGCTCATTGAAAAATGAAATAGGTTTGTGAGCATAGTTATTTTTCTGTGTCAATCTAAGTAGAAAATGAAATAGGTTAGTGATAATAGTTCCCATTCTATGTTAAGATCGTTAAAAAATGAAACAGATGTCTATGAGAATAGTTCCCATTCTATGTTAAGATCATTAAAAAAAGAAAAAGGTCTTTGAGCAGTGTTTATTCTTGGTTTCAAGCTTGTTAAAAAATAAAACTGGCCCCAAGCATAGTTTACCTTTTGGTTTCAATCTTGCATAAAAATGAAACAATTCCGAAGCATATTTCCCATTCTCTGTCAAGCTCATTAGAAAATGAAACGTATTTCCTCAAGCATAGTTATTTCCTATTTCAAGCTTGTGTAAAAATGAAATAGGTCCCCCCTAGTTCTTTTTCTATTTCAAGCTTGTTAAAAAATGAAATAGAATTTCTCAATCAAAGTTTACCTTTTGGTTTTAATCTTGCATAAAAATGAAACCATGTTTCAAGCATAGTTATTTTTGGTTTCAATCTTGTGTAAAAATGAAATAGGTTACCTTGAGAAATGTTTAATTTTGGTTTCAAGTTTGTTAAAAAATAAAACTGACCTTGAGCAAAGTTCCTTTTTTCATGTCAAGCTCGTTAAAAAATGAAACAGATTCTTCCATTGAGTCAATACTTGAACCTTCATTTCATCTGCATGTATAACTTGATCCTCTTTATTCGTATGTTTTTGGTGAACCCTTTCTTGGTAGTAACCGTGAATTTAGTTGGATGATGAATAGAGTAGGAAGATGAAACAAAGCCAACCTCTTCACATGATATTGGATTTAAGTTACTTGACAATTATATTAGGGGCAAGTACCAACCAATGGAAATCATGTTGGGAAATCACTCGTTAATGGAAGTAATTTTGAGCATAATTTCTTTTATTTTCGAGCTCGTTAAACCATGAAACGACCCTTTGAGCATAGTTCTTATTAAGTGTCAAGCTCGTTTAAAAACTCAAGTAGATAGATTGAGCATATTTCCAACTGATCTCCAAGCTCGTTAAAAGCACTAAGATGGTGTTGAGCTTACTTTTCATTTTTCGTGCTCTGGTTCAAAATTCCAAGTGCATTTTATACCTTTGTTGTGCTTGTTAAAAACTTAGTGAATAGGTATCGAGTGTACTTTTACTATTTTTTAGACTTGTTAAAATTGGATTACTAAAAAAGAACCCTAATAGAGTCCCCTTTAAGCTCTTTTCAGACTCTTAAAATGTGAAAATATCACTGAGTGAACTTGTTTTCTTCATGCTCGTAAAAGGATGAAGAGTCATCTCCCTGGTGATAGTTTACCCCTTTTTCGGATCAAGGGGAACTACTTACAAAAAAGGTATACTTCAGCCAATGATGACTAAAAGAGTTCTCTTGGGTATTATTTTATACTTTTTCAGGCCCTGGAGACTAAATTTTACCAAAATGTCCATTCCGAAATCTTCTTAGTCATTTCAGACTCTCAAAACATGGAACGATAGATGAGTTTTCTTTCATCGGGCTCAAAAAATCAAACAATGAAGGACCCTCTTTTGGGAATGAACCCCTCCTTTCTCAGGTTCATAAAACATATGATATTGGACTCATTGCTTGATGAGCTACAATGATTGTTTGTTACCCTCTTTAAACTCATAAAAACAAAAAGAGGCACTCATCAATCATGATGGGGAAATTAAGGGAAAGGGAAAACATTTTGCAATAATGGTAGTTGTTAGTCACCTTTGAACATGGCACTTGTCTGAATTTCATTTAGTCAATTGGGTATTCATGTTTTCTTCAAGTTGATCCACTTTCATGAGTCATGTCACTCCTTTGAGTCTTTCAAAGAATGCATTGTCCATTGTCTCATTGTGTTCCACCTCGTCAAGTTAATGCTTCCAAGTCTTTGGTCATGTCACTCGATGTTCAAAGGAAAATTGAGAGCTTACCTCTGTAGTCAAAACAACTTTTGTGTCAATAACTTTTGAGTCAGTCCTATGGTTACATCATACTCAAAATTACAGAACTTTGTTCCAAGTTTTGTGTCATCGATGTGGGATTCATCATGGCCCTCCTTTGATGAGACTATTCCTGTCGAATTTATCTCATCATTCAGGAATTAGTATTAGAAACAAAAATCTAGTACATTGAGATCTGTATGCATCAAAGATAGATTTTCTTTCTCTTGACATACGTTCACATCATTGACCTTTGATTGAAATATTCAACTGAGTGTTCAACGTCAGATCATCTATTTGCACTTAGGAGACTGTACTAGGGTACCTTGGGAATCATTGAAATCAATGGTGATCTCCCTTGCACTTGTTAACGGTTCTTATCATTGACCGGTAATCAAGTGGTTTCTACCATGTTCGACATCAAGATATTGTAATCACATCAATATAATTGTACTTTGTGGAAGATGAGATGAAAACCCTGAGTATTTGTTAAGCACTCATTGCTTTCCTCAGGTTGTGATGGATTATTTGTATGAGTCCTAGCATGGATCCACATTGTATGTTCATGGTTGTGCTAAGATTTGTGTCTATATGAAATAGATCTACATTGTATGTCTGGTAGCTATGTCCAAATTTGAGTCCTCTTTGCATGGATCTACATTGTATTTTAGTATCCATGAATTTTTGTATCTCACATGGATCTACGTTGTATTAGTAAAAATCCATGTTGTGAGTCATTTGGGATATGTATCAAAATGTGCTGTAGATATTTTGTGATGTTTGAGAGATTCCTACCATTAGACCTTTGCCTCGGGACTATACCGTGTTTTATCAAATTATTATGCTTTTCATTTCCTTCTAGCCATCATACTTTGTGGGGAATTCTATTACACTAAAATCTTGTCACCATCATGTTATGAGATAGGTATTCCCTTATCTGCTCAAATCCCTCAAATTTTCCCTTGAGAAATGAAAGGAAGAAATTATCCCCTTCCAATTTTTCCTTATTTTGAGCTAGTAACGCTCCTTCTCCATTGATGAAAAGCGTTACCTAAGTTAGCAATGCTCCTTTTACAGAGCAAAAGAGTGGTTCCATTGCTCTTTTCCTTCATTGAAAGGGCATTAATCCCTTAACACCGCCCGTTTTCTTCATTAAAGGTGTGGTTCTTTAGTTTTAAAGGAAAAAAGGAAGCTTCGAGAGGCTTTTCGAATATTACCTCTGTGGAGCCTCATCCCTATAGTTTAGGACCAGCTAAATCTTGAGATCCTTCCTTTAGGATCTTATCTCCACCTCACCCATGAGATCCCCAACCATACCTATCTTTCCATGCCTTTAAGTACTGGCTCATCCCCCATGGGGAAGGGGAGGAAGAATTGTGTTGCATACCCACACTCTTCCAAAATAATTCTTGAGCTATTGGAGGCAAGGTGAAGTTAGAGGCAAGGAGCCATTGGAAGGAAATCTCAAAACCAAGGCATCAAGGTTGTAGTCTCTCCAATCATTTCTAATAAAAAATGTATTTTATTACCCATATTTACTTTATCATTTGTATGTATTGCTTAATTCCTTGGTCACAAGCATAGATCTAGTTCACTATATTGTATGCTATCATGTTTTTCTTGTTATCTTCCTTCTTTTACAGGTCCTTCTGCAGTATCAGGGGAGAAAGATTCAAGGATGGGACAACCTTTGAGAGAAGTATCAGGGCATTTCATTCAAGTGATTAACCATATCTAAGGGAAGTTTAACATTTGTTGTTTTTGTTTTGTTCTAGATATGAACCATTAAGACCTAGGGAAACAACTCTTGTCTACAGGAGGTGCATATTTTCGACTAATAGAGAGGGAGCTAGAGAAAGGTGGATAGAGAGAGAGAGAGAGAGGGAGAGAGGGTGAGTGGTAGGATGGGTGAGAGACAAAGAGAGAGGGAGACACAAGGAGAGAGAGAGAGAGAGAGAGAGAGAGAGAGAGAGAGAGAGAATGAGGGAGATATGAAGGGAGAGAAATATAGGGAGGGAAAGAAAGATAGGGAGGGAAAGAGAGTTAGTGAGATAGAGAGAGATAGGATGAGTGGTAGGGAGGGAGAGAGACAAAGAGATAGAGATAGGGATCAATATAGAGATATATATAGAGTGAGAGAGGCAGGGGAAGAGAGAGAGGGAGAGAGAGAGAGAGAGATTTGTAGAGGCAGGGAGCGTGGGACATGGAGAGAGAGAGATGGGGAGAGGGAGAGGAAGGGCGATAAGGAGGGTGAGATGTGGAGAGGTAGGGATGGAGGAAGGGAGGGATGGGAAGAGGGATCTATAGAAATATGGATAGATAGAGAGGGAGAGAGTAGGATGGGGAGAGGATGTGAGGGAGGGAGGGTGAGATCCACAGAGTTAGCGATGGAGGAGGGGAGGGATGGGGAGAGGGATCTATAGAAAAATGGATAGCCAGAGAGAGAGAGGGGGGGGGAGAGAGAGGAAGGCAGGGAGAAAGAGGGAGAGAGAGAGAGAGGGGGGGGGGGAGGGGGAGAGATACGGATGGAGGAAGGAATGGATGGGGATAGGGAGCTAGACAAATACACACACAGAGAGAGAGAGAGAGAGAGAGAGAGAGAGAGAGAGAGAGAGAGAGATGTGGAGTGGGATGGAGGGAGTAAGGGAGGGAGTGTGGGACATGTAGAGGGAGTGGGAGTGAGTGAGGGAGGGAGGGAGTGTGGGATGGGGAGAGGGAGGGAGGGTGATATTGGGATATGTACAGATGGAGGAAGGGAGGGATGGGGAGATGGAGATAGAGAAATATGGGCAGGGAGAGACTAAGATAGAGAGAGAGAGAAAGAGATAGAGAAAGAGATAGAGGGAGGGATGGGGAGAGGTAGGGTGGGACAGGGAGGGAGAGGGAGGGAGGGAGCATGGGATGGGAAGAGGGAGGGAGGTAGGGAGTTTGGGACAGTGAGAGGAAGGGATGAAAGAAGGGAGGGATGGGGAGAGGGATCTAGATAAATATGGAGAGGGAGGGAGATAAAGATAGAGAGATATAGAGAGGGGGGTGAGGGAGAGAGAGAAATATATAAAGTAAGAGATTAGGAGAGGGAGGGAGTGTGGGATGGGGTGAGGTAGGGATGGTGGAAGGGAAGGATGGGTAGAGGGATCTAGACAAATATGGATAGGGAGAGAGATATATAGAGAGACACACACACAAAGAGAGAGAGAGAGAGAGAGAGGGAGGGATGGGGAGAGGAAGGGAGGGAGGGTGGTATGCTAAGAGGGAGGGAGGAAGGGAGTGTTGGATAGGGAGATGGAATGAAGGAGGGAGGGTGATATGGTGAGAGGTAGAGATCAAGGAAGGGAGGGATGGAAAGAGGGAGGGATGGAGGGAGGGTGGGATGTGTGTGGGGAGGGAGAGAGGGAGGGAGCATGGGATGGGAACATGGAGGGAGGTAGGGAGTGTGGGAGGGAGAGAGGTAGGGATGGCAGAAGGGAGGGGATGGGGAGAGGGATCTACAAAAATATGGAGAGAGAGAGAGAGAGAGAGAGAGAGAGAGATTAGGAGAGGGAGGGAGTGTGGGATGTTGAGAGAAAGGGAGCATGGAATGAGGAGAGGGACGAAGGAAGGGAGGGTGGGATGGGAAGAGGAAGGGATGGAGGAAGGGGGAGATGGGGAGAGGGACCTAGAGAAAGATGTATAGGGAGACAGAGAGAGAAATAGATATACACACACACATAGAGAGAGAGAGAGAGAGAGAGAGAGAGAGAGAGAATGAGGGAGGTTGGGA
>LPNX010175412.1:543355-560943 GCA_001517045.1 Pseudotsuga menziesii
GAGGGATGGAGGAAGGGAGGGATTGGAAGAGGGAGTGTGAGAGAGAGATAGATAGGGATGGAGGGTATGTTGTAGGGAGGGACAGAGATAAACAAAGGGAGTGAGGGATTAATATATATATATATATATATATAAAGAGGGAGAGGGAGAGGGAGAGGGAGAGAGAGATAGACATAGATAGAGAAATGGAGAAAGAGGGTGAAATATGGAGAGATAGAGAGGGATTTAAGGAGAGATAAGGATGTAGGGAGATAGAGATTGAGGGAGGTTAACAAAGAGAGATATATAAAAAGAGAGAGAGATGGGAAGAGGGGGGGAGGGATTGGGAGAGGGAGTTAGATATTTATATATATATAGAGAGAGAGAGAGGGAGAGAGAGAGAGTGAGGAATCAATATATATATATATATAGAGAGAGAGAGAGAGAGAGATAAAGAGAGAGAGGAAGAGAGAGGGAGGGAGGGATGGAGAGAGGGAGGGGGATTGAGAGAGAGAGGGAGGGAGTTAGGGATGGAGGAATGGAGGTATGGGGAGAGAGATATATATAGATATAGAGAAAGGGAGAAATAGGGTTAAATATGGAGAGAGAGTGGGAGAGGGATATAAGGAGAGAGAGGGACATAGGGAGATAGAGAGTAAGGGAGGTTGAAAGAGAGAGATATAAGGGGATAGGGAGGGAGGGGAGGGGAGGGAGTGTCAGACTAAAAGAATAAGAGATGGAGGGAGGGTGGGATGGGGTGAGGTAGGTATGAAGGAAGTGAGGGACAGGGAGAGGGAGGGAGAGTGAGATGGGAAGAGGTGTGGAGGGAGGGAGGATGAGAAGGGGAGAGGTAGGGATGGAGGAAGGGAAGGATGGGGAGAGGGAGCTAAAGAAATATGGAGAGAGAGAGAGAGATAGAGAGAGAGAGAGAGAGAGGAAGAAAGTGAGGGAGGGTGGCATGTTGAGAGAGAGGGAACATGGGATGCAGAGAGGGAGAGAGTGTGGGTTGGCGATAGGTAGGGATGTTTTATACCAAAATTTTGTCACCATCATGTGATAAGACCTTTTGACATATCTTCTTGCCCTAAAATTCCAGCTTCTGGAGTGAAGACTAAATGGTTTCTTATCAATCTATAATACAAATTCTCAGCACCACTCATCCTCCCTTGTCTAGGAGTGGTACCCTTGCTCACACTGCTTTTCATTGGTTTTCCACAAGTGGTGCCACCACCTGTCACCCTTGGTCCATAAGCAGTTATTACCAGAACTGCTCTGTCAAAGAAGGAAAAGTGCGATACCCTTGGTAAAAGGGTAAAAAGAGAAGCTTCTCGAGGCTTCTAGATGATAAGCCTCAAGATATCTCTTATCCCTACTACTGTGGGTTAGTTGAGCTTGAGATCCCTCATCCTAGGATCTTAGAGGCCACCTCACCCACTAATTTATCAACCATATCTATCCATTAAAGCCTTATATATATGAGCTCATAGCCATGGTTGAGGGGAGAACATTGAAGGTATTGTTATGCTATTGGACTGATTCTTGGCCCAAGATCATTTGGAGAGAGCATAGAGAGATAGAGTCGGAGATTTTGGGGATGAAGAGTTGGTTTCATGGAGATGCATGTCAACACTAAGACTTGGTTGTAAATTTATTCATATTTCTAATGCAAGTTGATTTTTTGTCCCATATATATTGTTGATATTTGATTTCAGATATATATTGCTAGATTCCTTAGTCACTAGCATAGATTAGTAGATCATATTCTGGTTGCTTTGATCTGTTTCGTGTTGAACTCTTTTGCAGGTACACAGGTGAACTATCAAAGCCTTGTATTCTAGATATATATGGCATCTAGGGGGAGTTATCAACCTTTGTGATCTATTTGTTCTAGATCTGAACCATTCAGACTAGTGGAACACCCTGCTATCCGCAGAAGGTGAAATATTTTGATCAACAAATATGGAGACTCCACTTGGGAGTAGTTGTATTTAGTTGTTCTGATCATCCTCAGTTTGCAAATCTTGTCTGAATCCAGGCTCCCTTTTCTTCAACTCTTTACAGTCAGATCTACTTTTTGATTTGTATTATTCAAGTTTAAAATTTCCAGATCTATGCTATTTCAGTTTTTTATGCTCTGTTACCATATTCAATTCGATAGTACCCATCTTGATCTAGTCTATTTTTTATCTGATCCCTTGTTCTCTTTTTGTTTTGGCCATCTACAAGGAACCGCGACAATGCTTTATGCAAGGCACAGTGCCACCACCTATATCCAGTTAGTGAGGAGTGGTGCTGCTTTGGAAATGCTCTTACAACACCTACAAAGCATGGTACCAGGTAGGCATTAGTGAAAAAACCCTTTTTTTCCTCATTTTTCTTTGTAAAAATTTGGAATTTTGATTGCTTTCAATTATGTTATCAGGCTTGTGTTATTGAATCTGATGTGTGTGGCTTACTGCTTTAATGGTTTAAGATTGATTTTGAGTGGAATTTCAAAATTTGTTTAGTCTTTTTTATTGTTCATCCACTTCTTACTCGTTGGTTGTGTTTAAAGAAGGATTTCTTGTTTTCTGAAAGTTAGGGTGCTCATTGAATTCTCTTTTCATTGCATATACTAAAAGAAGAACATTAGATTAGCTTCTAGACTTCATTTCTTGCTTGCATAGTAAACGTTTTTTCTTCCCTTCAAAAAAGAAAAGTTTTGCTTGAGATTAGGACATCATATTTGAGCGTTGGATTCGGGTTTTCTGATTGGCTTCATAAGCTTTCAGGACCTTTACAATCTTTCATCTCTCATGCATATAGGACTATCTTGATCAAAATAAAAAAAATGGTAGTTTTAAGTTAGATTTGCTTATGTTTTTAAGAAATTTGAAAAGTTAGAGTACATCGGCATATAAGTGTGCTTGGTGTTGTTATTTTAGGAAAAGAGATTCTCACCCTTCCCATTTACTTTCGAAAAGAAGAATTTGGTTTGTAGAAGTATTTTCTTGTATTTGATTTGATGTTCATGACTATTGATTGGTATGATTTTTGGTCTTGAAAAAAAAATAAAAACACTCTCTTCCCTTCTGTAAGTAGGCATATTGAATGGTAAAGTGAATATTTGCACAAGCATACTGCATGGTTTTACTTTTCTGTTAGAACATCACGCATTCACCTAAATGTACAAGTTAAAATCAACGATAGTTGTAGGTTAAAATTTATGTAGTAACTTGAGTTATAGGCTAGAGACGTGTTCGTGCATTGTAAAATGTAGGAGCTATTTTTATTTGTCAGCATTACATTCTGGGGGTTCGCACGGTTCTTCCATGTACCGTCGGTATATCAAATGGCCTTTCATGTACCCTTGACATATATAGAAAGGTACTTCATGTACTCGATTGTATATCGAAAGGCCCCTTATGTATAGTTATGCATTAGACATCACTACTACCAATTCGAGCTCCCACGTACCTTGAGTATATCAGGAGACCCCACTAGGGTACCTTATCTATTTGAGAAAAGCCCTTTGGTTGTCTTGTTTGGAGCCATACACTGAAAACAACATTCAAGGAAATTACTATGCACATACCCTCGAGGTATATCATGAGTGGCACCGACTTGACAATCCTAGTGAGAGACCTGACTTTTGAACTCCTGCTGTCATTTTAAGTCTGCTTCTTTTGACCTATCGTTTGAGAAGGGAAGTATTTTTGTGTGTTTTTTCTATATTTTCAGACCCTAGGTTAGATAGGAACTATGCACACTGGCTAAGTTAAGATAGTCTAGGAGAGTACAGGCCTTGCCACCTAATTTCAGTTCTGTTTCAGGAGGAAATCCAATGGAAGCTATTGACCGAGGAGCTGCTACCACCTCCCAAGTGGGAGATCATGTGGTGGCAGAAAGTGGAGTACCATATTCTTCACACTCTCCTCCCTTGGTCCAATAGCCTTCCCATGAGGATTCATCGCTCCATCCTCCTGTGGAAGATCATGTTGATGATACCCATCCATATTTTGCTCCTAATGCTCCCTTTTGGGAGACACCTATTGGATAGGCCATTGCCTCATTTATCACCTGTGTAAGTTCTCCTAAAAGTGAATAAGAACATAGGCAACACCATGCTACTATCCTCCGTGCACAGGAGGTAGAAAAGTAGATTGAAAACATACTAGGATCTTCACTAGTTCATTCCACATTCCTTCCTATGGGATATCATTCACTAGCCGATTCTATGAGACCCATTGAGCCAATTATAGATCATCCATTAACAACCCACAACCTAGGTAAAATTTCCACCCCTCTCACCTCTTATGTTATGTCTGATCCAAATCCACCCAGATCTTTTGCATCTGGGGCCCAACCTTCAATTCCTGTGTCTTCAGTACCTTTGAATGTTGAGGGGAAACCCCTAGAATGACCTACGTTATCTGATCCCGGAGTTGTACCTAGTCAAGAGCATACCTCTAACATAGAAACATCTATAGGTTTTGTCCCTCCCACCCACACTAATGTGGTAAATATCCCATCTAGTTCAGGCCAGCCCTTAGGGGCACAACCTATGGCCATTCAGTCTTCTAGTGGTTATGGTTATCAAATACCTGTAGGTAATCATCCATCTAATCCTACTAGAAATCCATTCCCTAGAAACACTTTTATGCCATGGGGGAAACCCAACTGGTATTACATGCCAGCCATGGGAGGGATACCCATACATACTATGGGAGGTGCGGGACGACCACCTTATGGAGGTCCTCCCCTTGAGGGATCTAATGGTCCTATAGGGCTTGGTGGTCCTCCTCTTGGTCCTGGAGGTCTTAGTGGTCCTAGAGGACCTGGTGGCTTTCCTCCTTATGGCTCTGGAGGGTCTGGTGGCCCTCCACCTATTGGTTCTAGTGGCTCCGGAGGCTTCCTACCTCTTGGAGGTTCTAGAGGGTCTAGTGGTCCACATATTGGTGGTCCTGGTGGTCCTGGTGGTCTCGGTGGTCTTGGTGGTCCCGACGGCTCTAGCAGTCCTCCTCCCAGAGGCCCTAATGGTTCTAGTGGTCCTAATTCTAGAAATAAACCCCCCATGGGTGGATTTTTTGGTAGTTCTTCCTCACAACAACCTGTTTTTCAGTCAACCTATGGCCCTACTGGTAATTTCATGCCATATCAATATTACCAGTATGTGTGGCCCAATAGACAATTACCTTTCCTTGCAAATTTGGACTTTCCTGATTTGTCCAAGTTGATTAATGATCCCATTTGACATAATCCCTCGTGGCCTCCCATTCTACTAAAGTTACCATCAGACATTCCAAAATTCAATGGGAAGCAGGGTGAAGATCTGTAGAATCATGTCATGACTTTTCATCTATGGTGTTCCTCGAACTGCCTCATGGATGATTCCATCCGGTTATGACTCTTTCAGTGAAATCTGACCGGTACAGCTGAAAAGTGGTATATTGAACTCCCACAACATTCATTTGTGGATTTTGGGTTGTTGGCAACCGTATTTCTTACGCACTTTCAACTCTCTATTCGTTATTAAATGGGCACTGATCTTTTAACTTCTCTATGACAGAACACCTCCACCCACATTTCTAATCATATTCATGAGTGGAGAAGGTGGAGAAGGCTTATTAAGGCCCCTATTCCAGATTAGTTATTAGCTGATTGGTTCACTAAGTCCTTATTGCCTCCTATTTCCTGAGATGTGGCTATGGGCGGCATCGTTACCAAAGAGTAGGCTATTCATCGGGCTCAGTACCTATACTTGGTCTATTCCCAGTCCAAAACCATTTATGACCTGATTCCTCAAGCTCCTTGCCCCAAGACTGACCCTACCAAGCCATCGATAGAAGTACCTATTGACAGGATTGTTGATTCAATCTAGTCCCCATCCATAGCAAAACCTGCAAAGCAAACCCAACTTGTTACTTCTTTGAATCCCAAGGTTTCCACCGAGGTCAATTCTATTTAAAGCACTCAAACCTCAGGTAATAAAAAGAAAGGAAAAAATTGAAATAAAAAACCTGGAAACCAGCAGGAGACCCCATAATCAACCCAAATTGACAACATCATAGGGAAAAGGAAGGCTAAATACCCTTGTCTGTTATGTGGTGGTGACCACTTCTCTAAGGAGTGTCCCTGTTGGGATGAAATATCCCAGTTTTTGAAGTCTAACCCCGCACCTACAATGCTTACAGATCCTTTCCCCTCTCAACAACAGCTGGTAGACCACATGTCAAGCCAGGGTAACTCTAGTTCATAAGAGGAAATTGATATGATGTCCTCAGATACAATCTATCTGCAAAATTAAATCCATAATTATGATAAACCCACAAATAAGAAAGAAGACCAATCTTCTTCAGGGAAATCTCCCTCCACTAGTTCTCCAGAATCCTCATCTACTATTCCCTTGTCTATCGAGAAGCCTACTCTTGACATGATTTTGCGCCCGCCAAATATTACTCTTTGGAAGGCTGTCTTTAATCCCAATTCCTAAGCCACTCAATTCTATAATGTGGTTGAAGATCTTGCTTAGGCACCTTATGCGATGTCTACCCTAAAAGTACTCCAAAGTTTCCCTAAACAACGCAAGAACTTGTTGACTGCATTAGGAGCTATAGACCCAAATAACACTAACTTGATTCACTTCAAAGTTGAGAACTATAAACCTATATTACTGCATAAAATTTCTTTTCAGATCATTACAAAAGTAGTGGGAAAGAAAGTCTTTCAAATGGTGCTAGATGAAGGAGCTTCAACCTCGGTGTTAGCTCCGACTTGTTGGAAAGATCTTGGCTCTCCTGAGCTTGTTACATCACCTATGACCCTTAAAGCCTTTGATAGAAGAGGATTCCAACCCCACGGCCTCATATCAGCGCTTGCAGTCGAGCTGGGGGGAAAAACTGTTTCCATTCAAGTAGAAGTGGTGGATGCTCCTTTAGATTATAACCTCCTTTTAGGAAGGATTTGGTTTTATGCCATGAATGTCGTTGCTTCAGTAGTATTTCAAACAGTCCAATTCTCGAATCTCGGCAGAATTGTCGCTATTGACCAGCTTGATTTCTGTATGCTGGATGTTAATACCTCTATGGCTAATAACATATCCATGTTAGGTCAGTCCCCTCCTCCTTACTAGTCGATTAGGGTAGGTATGTTGAAGGATTCATCCCTTATGGGGATTTTTTCCTCCACTCCCCCTAGCATGGATACAGCGACAGTACATATGATCACTTCATTTGATATTGAGCACTAGGGAACAAATGTTGTTGAGTCCACCTTCTTAAGCCTGTATGAAGCTATGTATGACACCATTCAAACTTGTTCTGATGATCACACTAATGAAATTCATTTAGTGGCTTCGGATCCTTACCATTCACCATACTGGTTAGCACCTTCTCTTATGGTTCTAGATTATCTCTCTAGGACTTTCCCTTCCGACGAGTCCATTATAGAGATCATGAACACAGGTGAGCCCATTTGGGAGGATCACCATCATAGATCCATGTTCCTCCCCAATACCAATTTGGGCAGTTATGATTTTGCTTCCTTGTTTCCTACTGATATTGTCAACGTTTCGCAAAGTCCTATATTGTTGCAAGATACAGATTCTGAAGGAAACCGTGCAACATTACTCAGATGAACCTAATTGACATATCAGCCAAGCCTAATGTTATTGATCATGTTCATGTTGCAATAACTGCTCCACAGATGAAACTGAAGCATATAAGGCACTTTTTAAGGAATTCAGTGATATGTTTTCCTGGTCCTATGAAGAGATGTCGGGGATTGACCCTTCCATTGTGGTCCACGCGATTAAAACTTATCCCACGGCTAAACCTGTCAGGAAAAAACTTAGGCAAGTCCATCCTAGGAAGTTTGCAACTATTAAAGTTGAGATTGAGAAACTTCTGAAAGCTGGTTTTATTTATCTTGTTCCTCTGACGGAATGGGTACGAACATTGTCCTTTTCAATAAAAAGCAAGGCACCATTAGATTCTGTATTGAATTTAGGGATTTAAATAAATATTGTCCCAAAGAAAACTTTCCTACCCCACACATCGATCATATTATCAACAACTGTGCTGGAAGTGTCATATTTTCATTCATGGATGGCTTCTCCGGCTACAATCAGATTGAGATATTGCCCGCTGATCAGCATAAGACAGCATTCATTGGCCCATGGGGAACCTTTGCATATAAGAATTTACCTTTCAGCTTGAAAAATTATAGCACCAAATTCTAGCGTGCGATGTCCTATGAATTTCATGACATTAAACATATTGTTGAACCGTACCTTGGAAACCTCCCTACTCATTCACAGCGATGGAAGGACCACCCTGGTCATATTCGAGACATATTCCTGAGATGTCGTCATTATAATATATGGATCAATCCACATAAATGTGTTTTTTGTGTTGAGACAGGACATCTGCTTGGATTTGTGGTATCTAAAGACGGCATCTGGATAGATCCTTTGAATATTGCCACCATCATTAATCTACCAACCCCAACCACCATCCTTGAACTCCAAAGTTTGCAGGGGAAGGAAAACTTTCTTCGTCATTTCGTGTGCAATTTCGCTGAGAAAATGCACGGTTATATGCGTCTCCTCAAGAAGAACACTCCATTCTTCTGAGATGAGCAAGCCCAACATGCATTTGATAGTCTTAAGCATGCTTTGACTCATTCACCCATGATACAAACCCCAAAATATTCAAAATATTTTATCTTGTATATTGTTGCCTCCGCTACTACCATCGCCATGGTTTTAGTGCAGGACAATCTCTACGGTCAGGAGCATGTGATTTATTACACCAGTAAGAATCTCATTGATTCTGAAACCCATTATTCACATGTGGAGAAGCTATCTTTGGCCATGGTCATTGCTGTGTAAAAATTTTGTCACTACATTCTGCTTCACACCACCACCATATTGGCAAACCAGAACCTGATGTACTACATTCTGACTCGTCAGGTACTCAGGGGCAAGTACTCCTGGTGGATCATCATCCTTCAAGAGTTCGATCTTGAGTTTTCCAAGGATACATCAAAGAAATCCTTGGTTTTTCTGAGCTTATATGTGACATTCCCTGTGCTACCATGGAATCTGAGCCCAGCGATTCATTTCCGGATGAATTCCTGTTGCTAATTAGCACTACTAAACCTTGGTATGGAGATTTGTTAATTTATATCTAGACCCATTGTTTTCAGTCGCATCTGTCTCGCAATGATCATCACCGCAATAGTCACCATGTGAAATACTACCTCATCTTGCATGATACCTTGTATAGATGTGGGATTGACTCCAATATCCGGTGATGCCTCACTCATGAGGAGGCTGAACACGTGTTAAATGATTGCCACTCTGGAGCATGTGACGGTCATTTATCTGGGATGGCTACAACCCATAAAATTTTTCACACTGGCTATTTCTAGCCTTCTATTTTCAAATACTCTCATGAGGCTGTTAAGAAATGCCCACCATGCCAACATTTTTATCTCAAAAAGCGCACCCATCATGCTCCACTTCACCCCATCATTGTCATTGGCCCTCTTGCCAAATGGGCGATAGACTTCATGCATTGTAAACCTACCTCAGTCGGGGGGCATGTTTACATCATCATAGCCATGGATTATTTTACAAAATGGGCTGAGTCCATGCCTACATATGCAGAAGATGGTAAGACTGCCACTCTCTTCTTGTTCAATCATATCATAGCTAGATTTGGATTTTCGCAGTCCATCGTCAGTTATCACAGATCCCATTTCCTTAATCAAATGATGGAGGAATTGAGTTCCAAGCTAGGTTTTTTCCATGAAAAATCTAGGCCATATTATCCGCAAGTTAATGGTTAGGTAGAGGCCAATCACAAGGTTTTGAAAACTATGCTTCGTCGGATGGTTAGAGATCATAAATCCAATTGGCATCTCATTCTTTTTTCTGCTCTTTGGGATTATCGGACTTCTGTGAAAACAACTATTGGTTTCACGCCATTCCATCTTTCCTATGGAATCAAAGTTGTCTTGCCTATTCAATGTCATATTCCATCTTTACAACTCGCCGTCAAACTTCTCCTAGACACTTTCACAGAGGAAGCAATATTTTTGTACTTGAATAACCTTGATGAGACTCGTAGAGATGTTTCCTTGGCTAATGAGGCACATAAGAAATGCATCAAGGTGTAGTACGATAAATCCATCCAGCCTCATGTTTTCAATGAGGGTGACCTATTTTTAACTTATGACCAGAGATATGACAAGATAGGAAAGGGTAAGTTTGATTCTATGTGGTATGGACCTTTTGTTATTTCCAAGGTGTTAGAGAAAGGAGCCTATGAGTTGGTAGATTATGATGGAATCCCTAACAAACCCATCCTCTCTCAGGTTCATAAAACATATGAGACTGGACTTGTCTTATGACAAGCTACATCGAGTGTTTGTTACCCTCTTTGAACTCGTAAAACTAAAAATAGGAACTCATCGATCATGATGGGGGAATGGGAAAGGGAATCATTTTTCAAATAATAGAAGTTGTTTTTCGTTACCTTTGAAAATGGCACTTGTCTGCACAATCATGTCAGTCAATTGGGTTCTCATCTGATCTCTGTGATGATCCACTTTCATGAGTCATGTCAATCCTTTGATTCTTTCAAAAGAATGCATTGTCCACTGTCGCATTGTGTATCTATCCTATCTAGTCATGTTGCCAAGTCATTTTGTCATGGCACCCAATGTTCAAAGGGAATCTAAAGAAGTCTTACCTCTGTAGTATACACAACCTTTGTGTCAGTATCTTTGAGTCAGTCATATGGTTACTATGTTGACATCATTCCAGAACTATGTTCTGAGTTTCATGTCATCAATGTGGGACTCATCATGGCCCTCCTTCAACGAGACTATTCTCATTGATGTCATCTCATCATCTAGTAAATAGTATTAGAAACAATATTCAGTACCTTGAGATGTATATGCCTTAATGATAGATTCTCTCGCTCTCGACATTGGTCCACATCATTGACCTTTGATCAATAGAATCGACTGGGTGTTCGACGTCAGGACATCTATTCGCACTCAGTAGATTGTACTAGGGTACCTTGGGAATCATTGACATTAATGGTGATCTCCATTGCACTTGTTAACGGTTCACATCATTGGCCGGTAATCAAGTGGTTTCTACCATGTTCGACTTTAGATCATTTTAATCACATGGATAGAATCGTACTTTGTGGAAGACAAGACGAAGACCCTGGGTATCTGTTCAAAAGCGCTCATTGCTTTTCCCCAGGTTGCGATGGAGTTTTATATATCTATCATGGATCCACATTTGTATGGTCATGACTATGCTCAAATTTGTGTTTGTATGACATAGATCTACGTTGTATGTCTGGTAGCTATGTCCAAGTTTGAGTCTTCTATCACATGGATCTACGTTGTATTTTAGTAGCCATGTTTTTTTATTCCACTCATGGATCTGCCATGTATTGGTATGCAGCTATGAATTTGGTTACTTGTGTCTATGAGTCAACATACTGATGTACTACAGATGCCTACTTGACTACATGCTTCGATCGAGCCAATATTTTCATCTCCTGGCAATGACTTGTTCTCAAAGCTCTTGTTTATCGTATCACTCTAAGACTCATGCTTTGGGGGGAATCCTGTTATACCAAAATCCTCTCACCATCATGTGATAAGACCTTTTGACATATCTTATTTCCCTGAAATCCCAACTTCTGGAGTGAAGACTAAATGGTTCCTTATCAATCTATCATACAAATTCCCAGCACCGCTCATGCTCCCTTATCCAGGAGCGATACCCTTGCTCGCATTGCTTTTCATCGGTTGTCCACAAGCCATTAGAGAGAATTTGAGGTAAAAAATGGGCCTCCTAAGAGATGTACTACAAAAATATAAGATATATTAAAATATTATAAGTTAGGGGTTTTATGGGGTAGGTATATATGACAACTCACCTCCTACACTACTTTTTATGCATAATAAATAACCATGGTTGAGTTACTTTTCTAAATTGTCTATAAATAAAATGAATAAAATAACTCTAGAATGATGTGACTAAGATTCATTGTAAATTCCCAAAAATTTATTGTCCTTTAACATTTATTTGTCTTGAACTTGTAAATAAAATTAAACAAAAATGAATTTAATTTATATGCATAACTAACATATTTTTTTCATATAAATATCATTCATGAATTTAATTTATTTTAAAAGTACAAGATTATATATATATTAGTTTGACATTATGATATTAAATACAATTGAGTGAATATATAATTTAAAATTAAAAAACATGAAAATGACAATATATTATTTTATAAAAAAATGTGAAAAGACATTTTTATGAATTATGAGTACTTTACTTGAAAATGACAATAATATTATTTTATGAGAAAGTGAATTGTGAATACTTTATTTGAAAATAACAATAATATTATTTTATAAGAAAGTGTGAAATGACTTTTATTGTGAGTACTTCACTTTATGACTTAAAAGTACTTGTACCACTACCTTGGTTAACTATGGAATTTCATCTACCATAGAAAATGTGACAAATAAGAATTTTTAACTCATGCAATGCCACCTCAACCATGGGGGATGATGTCATCTACTAGAATGTAATTGGTTGGTTTTTATAGTACATTTTGGTCCTTTTGAGGCCCATTTTTTACCTCAAATTCTCTCTAATGGGTTCCATCGCATGTCACCCTTGGTCCATAGGCAGTTATTACCAAAACCGCTTTGTCAAAGAAGGAAAAGCATGGTATCCTGGGTAAGAGGGTAAAAAGAGAACCTTCTCGAGGCTTCTAGATGATAAGCCTCGAGATATCTCTTATCCCTACTACTGTGGGTTGGTTGAGCTCGAGATCCCTCATCCTAGGATCTTAGAGGCCACCTCACCCACTAATTTCTCAACCATCTCTATCCATTAAAGCCCTATATATATGAGCTCACAGCCATGGCTGAGGGGAGAACATTGAAGGTATTGTTATGTTGTTGGACTGATTCTTGGCCCAAGATCATTTGGAGAGAGCATAGAGAGCTAGAGTTGGAGCTTTTGGGGATGAGGAGCTAGTTTCATGGAGATGCATGTCAACACTAAGGCTTGGTTGTAAACTTCTTTATATTTCTAATCCAAGTTGATTTTATGTCCCATATATATTGTTGATGTTTGATTTCATATATATATTGCTAGATTCCTTAGTCACTAGCATATATTAGTAGATCATATTCTGGTTTCTTTGATCTATTTCATGTTAAACTCTTTTGCAGGTACATAGGTGAACTATCAAGGCCTTGTATTCTATATATCTATGGCATATAGGCGGAGTTATCAACCTCTATGATCTATTTGTTCTGTATTTGAAACCAGTGGAACACCTTGATGTCCACAGGAGGTAAATATTCCAATCAATGAGATGGAGGAAGGGAGGGATGGGTATAGGGAGCTAGAGAGAGAGAGAGAGAATTCAGGAGGGTGGGATGTGGAGAGGGAGGGAGGGAGCATGGGACAAGGATATGGAGGGAGGGTGGTATGGGGAGAGGTAGGTATGGAGGAAGGGAGGGATTGGGAGAGGGAACTACAGAGAGAGAGAGAGAGGGATGTAGGGTTAGTGATAGGGAGGGACAGAGATAAAGAGAGAGAGTCAAGGATCAATAAATATAAATATATATATAGAGAGAGAGAGGAATCCAGAGGGAGAGAGACATAAAGAGAGAGAGAGAGAGAGAGAGAGAGAGAGAGAGAGAGAGAGAGATGGGGTTATATGGATATAGAGAGTGAGTGAGAGATAGAGATAGAGATAGAGATAGATAAAGGGAGAAAGAGAGTGAAATATTGAGAGATAGAGAGAGAGGGGGGGAGAAGGAGCATGGGATGGGAAGAGGGAGGGAGGTAGGAAGTGTGGGATGTGCAAAGGTAGGGATGGAAGAAGGGAGGTATGGGGTGATGGATCTAGAGAAATATGGATAAGGAGAAGGAGAGGGAGGGAGAGAGAGAGGGGAAGAGATTAGGAGAGGTAGGGAGTGTGGGATGTTGAGAGAGAGGGAGCATCGCACGAGGAGAGGCAGGGAGGGAGTTTTATTGAAGAAATATACTCAAGCAGACTCAAGCTAGATCTCCCAAGTCTAATTTGATAGAGAGCAAATCAAGTACATAATACATTCTAATTTTTGAGATAAAATAGAAATGCAAGTTAACAAATAGACCACTTACCTAAAAAATTCAAATCCTCTTCTCTCTTTGTTGATCCAAGCTCCATATTTTTCAGATCTTGAGCTACAGAAACCTGTAGAGCAAGTGGAAACAAGAAAACAGTACATGTGTGTCCAAACATGAATTGCTCTAAGCTAAAAATTAAGGTAGAAAGCTTTAAAAATCATTAACAAAACAATGTTTATGGAAAGAGATTTGTATTAATGTAATCATGGAGATACATAGAATTACATAGAGAATGAGTGTCACAAGATATCCTTAACATCATGAAATTCCATCCAATAACCCAAGAAAATCCTACAAAAGAATGATAGTAAGCCTCCCAAAGGATGATAGGGATCACCTAGAAATTCCACCAGCATAAGAGTACCATAGTCTCTCATCCCATCATAATGGACAGAGGGTTCAATTTAAAAGGATAGAGCAATAGAGTAGGTTGAGTATCAGGAGGAGGGGTCTAAGGGATCTTCCCCATAGGTTAGGGAATTGAATACCACCTCACCTAGAATGCAAGGAAAGTCCTCCACCTCATCCACCTTTGAGAAGGGCCTCAAAGCTTCATTTTTTTCCCTCAAAACACCATCGACGCACCTAGCGGTAGGACATAAAGTGTTGACATACCTTGCATAAGGGAAATGAGTGCCACCAGTGCACCTAAAATGAAGGGATAGAGAGTTGACCTATCTAAAGAGGGTAAAAGGGTAGGAACAAACTAAAAATAAACATGACAAGATTTTGGTGTAAGAGAATTCCCCCCAAAGCATAAAGCTAAAGGAATGTGATAGGTGAATGATTTGTGAAGTGAAGAAATTGAAGGCAAGGATGTTGGATGGAAACTATTGCAGTACAACTGAATCAAATCTCATATGACTCATAGCATGGCCACTGACCAATACAATGCACATCCATGGTAGTAGAGACTGACTGAACACAATAATGGCTACTAGAAACAAGAGTAGATCCATGATGAGATGATAACATAGCCATGACCATTTCAAATTGGATATGTGTAATATGACTCAAACAAATCCATCGCAACCTGGGAAAAATATCTGATAACCCAATGTCTTCAACCCAAACTCGCAACAATATGAATCTAACCATGTGATTAGAATGTCTTGACATCAAACATGGTAGAAACCACTTGATTACCAATCATTAATGTAAATTTTTAACAAGTGAGAGGGAAATCATAATTGATGTCAATGATTCACAAGGTATCTAAGTACATCCTCTTGAGTGTGAATAAAGGAATTGAATATGAACACTTGGTAGAATCTTTTAATTAAGACTCAATGATGTAAACTCATGTTGAAAATGAAGTAACCTACCATTGAGGCATGCAGGCCCAAGGTGCTTGACTTGGATTCTAAGTCTAATTCCTAGATAAGGTGTTGAAGTTGATAGGAATGGACTCATCAAGGGCCATGATGAATCCCCCATCATCGACATGAAACATGATCATATATGTTTGGAGTAAATTGTATAGTAGAGTGATGCACGATACTAACTCAGATATGACCAAAATGATAGAAGGTAAATTGACCACAAATAGATGAGAAAAAAAATCTCTTGAACATGGACATGGCATTACTTGGAAGTATTGAATTTGATGAGACTGATACCAATCCCTCAATGCAACTGTCGGTGGGATTATTCTTGGACAACTCAAATGAGGTAAGAAGACTCAAGGAATCAGCGGGACTTGAACACAAATTGATTACCAAAGTGATGAATGCATATGAAAATGAGTTCCATGTTCAAGTGTGACTATGTACTGCCATAACAAAATACAAACTCTTTCTTTAATTTCCCCATCAGAAAGGATGAGTGCCTCTTTTTTCATTTTTATGAGTTCAAAGAGGATAACAAACACTCATTATATCTCATCAAGTGATGATTCTCATATGTTTGATGAACCTGAAAAAGGAGGGGTTCATTCCTAGAAAAGGGTCCTCCATTGTTTAAGTTTTTGAATCTAATGAAAGAAAACTCATCCGTCGTTTCATGTTTAGAGAGTCTAAAATGACTAAGACTCTAGGATGGAATTTTTTCATGAATTTAGTCCCCAAGGCCCAAAAAAGTATAAACTAATGACTAGAAGAACTCTTCCATTCATGATTGGCTGGAGTACACCTTTTTCATAAGTAGTCTCCTCTGGTCTAAAAAAGGGGTAAACTATCACTAGGTAGATGACTATTTAGGTCCTTTTACAAGCGTGAAGAAGACAAGATCACTCGACAATATTTTCACATTTTAAGAGTCTGAAAAGAGCTTAAAGAGGAATCTATTAGGGTTATTTTTTCATGGTCCAATTTTAACGAGTCTGAAAAATAGTAAAAGTACACTCAATACCTTTTCAATAAGTTTTTAACGACCAAGCTGAAGGTATAAAAGGTGCTTGAAAGCTTTTTCATGTTTGAATCTAGAGCACAAAAAAGAGATAAAGTAAGCTCAAACCAGTTTTCATGTTTTAACCAAAGCACGAAAAATGAAAAGTAAGCTCAAAGCACTTTTCATGTTTAACTAAAGCACTAAAAACGAAAAGTAAGCTCAACACCATCTTACTATTTTTAATGAGCTCAAAGATCAGTTGAAATAATGATCAGGGTATCTGCTTCATTTTTTAACAAGCTTGGAACATAATAAGAACTATGCTCTAAGGGTCGTTTCATGGTTTAGCGAGCTCGAAACTAAGAAAGTATGTTAGAAAAGACTTCCATTGACAGGTTATTTTCCAACATGACATCCATAGGTTGGTACTTTCCCCCAAGATAACTACCAAGTAGATAAATCCAACATAAAGAGGTAGGGTACATGCCCCCCAAACTTTGTTTCATCTGCTTTGCAAGAAGAGGAAATGAAGGTTCAAGTATTGAGTCTTGACACAATGGAATAATACGTTTCATTTTTTAATGAGCTTGACACAAAAAAGGAACTCTGTTCAAGGTTAGTTTTATTTTTTAATGAGCTTGAAACCAAGAATAAACATTGCTAAAAGTGACATATTTCATTTTTACACTAGCTTGAAACAGAAAATAACTATACTTGAGGGGACCTATTTCATTTTTACGTAAGATTGAAACAGAGAGTAACTATGCTTGGCGACATCTATTTCATTTTTTAATGATATTGACACAGAATAGTAACAATGTTGACAACCATTTATTTCATTTCTTAACGAGCTTGACATAGAGAAATATGGATAGATAGAGAGAGAGAGTAGGATGGGGAGAGGGTGTGAGGGAGGGAGGGTGAGATGCAGAGAGTTAGCGATGGAGGAAGGGAGGGATGGGGAGAGGGAGCTATAGAAATATGGATAGCCAGAGAGAGAGAGGGAGGGAGGGAGGGAGAGAGAGGGAGAGAGGGAGAGAGAGGGAGGGTGGGATGGGGAGAGATA